>PVJO010029695.1:0-16484 GCA_004026905.1 Hystrix cristata
AGTGGAGTTTGTATTAAGGAGGATAAAGTTAAGACAATTTCCTCAGATACATAAAAACTAACCACAGGAATAGGACACTTAAAAAAGGAGGGTGTATACGAAAGCAAGGAATGGGGATCCTGGGCTGCAAGGGACAAAGTGGGGAGGTGGTGTAACTGAGACTGGAGGGTAGGGACCCCCGAGCAGCCAGTTTTGGAAGTATGACTCTTTTGACTCTATTGGTTCTTCCTATTCAAGAACAGGGGAGATCGTTTCATTTTCTTGTGTCCTTTTCAATCTCATTTTTCAGTGTACTGTAGCTTTCATTGTAGAGTTCTTTCACTTCCTTGGTTAGGTTAGTTCCTAAGTATTCAATTTTTTGTCATGCTATTGTGAATGGTATTTTTAAAATTTCTTTCTCAGTGAGGTCATTATTTGTGCACAGGAGTACTATTGAGTTTTGTGTTTGATTTTGTATCCTGCTACACTACTGAATTTGGTTATTAATTTGTAGGCATCTTTTGGTGGAATTTTTTTGTCTTCTAGGTAGAGGAGCATATTGTCTTCTATATAGAGGAACAAATCATTATTTGTGATTATCTGACCTTTTCTTTCCTATACACATCCCTTTTATTTCTTTCTCTTGACTAATTGCTCTGGCTAATGTTTTGAGTACTCTGTTGAACAAGAATGGTGATAGTGGATCTGATAAACAGAAGCAAGGACCATAATCACACAAATCATCTCAATGGATGCAGAAAAAGCCCTTGACAAAATCCAACATCCATTCATGATAGAAACCCAGAAGAAAATAAAGATATAAGGACCTTATCTCAATCTGATAAAAGCCATTTATGAAAAACCCACTGCCAACATCATATTAAATGGAGAAAACTGAAATTTCCACCTCTAAAATCAGGAACAAGACAAGGATATCCACTCTCACCACTCTATTTAATATAGTACTAGAAGCATTTTTAAAAAACTAACAGACATACCAATCATGATATTAAGAGGCGGGTGAACAAATCCATATCCAGATAATTCAGAATTATTATTGATGGGCATGTGTTACATCCTTCAGATGTTGAGGCAAGAAACAAACAAAACCCCCAAATAAAAAACTAAAATCAAAACCAGAAAACCATTACATAGTCCCTGAAAAAACAGAAGACATAAAGAATGATGAATAATCTTGATTTTGATTTAGTGGATTTGGATTGTTTTGTGTTCTGAAAATAAAGAGAAAAAATACCCTTTATTAATCATGGAACATTTACCACAATTAACCTATACTAGTTTATAAACAACAAAAAAAATAAAAAACCCGGACAATGAGAATGTTATAAATGGCTCTGATTAAATTCTGTAAAGTAAAATTAGTATAAAGTGACAATGAAAAAGCCCAAGTCCTTGAAAAATATCTTATCTTTTAAATCCAAGAAAGCATCAAAATTATAATTATGAATTATTTGAAAATTAAGGAAATAAGAGCTCTGCATCTAAAAACTTCTAGAAATGGCCAAAACTCTATTCAAAGGAAAAGTTATATTTTAATATTTTTGATTTAAAGAGGATAGAATTAAAAAGTAGAAAGTATTAAAGAAATTTAAAACTAATTCAAATAAATGAGGAGAAAGGAAACAGCAGAGACAAAAGCAGCAGTAATAACAAGACAGGAAAAAATAAAATGGATAAGAAAGCCCAACAGCTGTCTTTTGAATATCAATAGAATAAATAAAGTTCTGTGATTTACAGAATAGAAAAAGAGAAAACTAGCATAAATATGTAAAATTAGGACTAAACTAAAATGAATCAAATGTTGGGGAAATTTTATATTTTGAGTGTATTACAGATAGTTTAATTCCTTTTGGGGATCAAATTCAGTGCTTTGAGCTTACTAGGCAAGTGCTCTACCACTAAATTGAATCCCCAACCCCCAGATAGTTTAATTTCTAAGAGATCTGAAATTTTTCAGGACGTGAATTATGCTCAGAGAAAATATGAAGCACCAGAAATGAACAAAGGCTTAGATCACCTGAGAGGTTTTCTCTGAGACACCATTGCTTAGCACGTAAGAGGATTTATTGTAGTGCTCATTTAAAATATTTTACTATTAATTCTATATATTAATGAAATTCAGTGTGATATTTCAACATGTGCATAAGAGTGTATGCTGAACAAATCCAGCCTCCTTTTAGCTACCATCTCTGAATCGCCCTTCCCAACCTCTAGTTTTCAGTATTTCACATTCAGATCATCTTTTTTTTTACCTTCCACATATGAGAGAATAAATGTGTTCTTGTCTTGCAGTGTTTGGTTTATTTCACTTAATATAGTGTCTTTCATTTCCATCTATTTTGGTGTGACAGCATTTCATTCTTTGTGGCTGAATAATACTTCATTGTATATTTTACCTCTATCTGTTGATGATTGCCCAGGTTGATTCAGTATCTTAGCTATTGTGAATAGTGCCACAATGAGCGTGGTTGTACAGTTGTCTCTTTGGTTTGCTCGCATCATTTCCTTTGGCTAATGTTATGATTTATATCTGGATGTCCCCCAAGAGCCTCATTCTCTCATAGATGGGGCTTTTGGAAGGCGATTCCATTATGGTGTTTATAACTGCCTTGCTGCTAGGAGGGTGGGGTCTGATGGAAGGAGGCAAGTCACTGAGAACATGGCTTGGACAGGTTTATCTCCTTTCCCAGCTCCTCCGTTATCTCTGTTTTCTGTATGCCATGAGGTGAGCAGCTTTCCTCTGCTCAGGCCTTCCAGTATGCCATTCTGCCTTGGAGTCAGCCATTATGGCATGAAACCTGTATGGACTGTGAGCCAAAATTAACCTTTCCTCCTTTAAATTGCTTGTTTGGGTATTTTGTACCCATGATGAAGAAAACTAAAATAGCTATGTATCTGAAAGTGGGATACATGTGAGTAGACACTTCTCAAAAGAAGAAATTCAAATGTGTAGGGAGACTTTGGCTGGAGGAATTATTGAAACGAGAGCAAAGGTGAAGGAACATCTGGAGCAATAGCACAGGGCTCCTGGAATGCATGGTTAAAGATTAAAGAGCACCTGCAGGGCAACAGTTGAGCAGGATCAAATATGAAGTTATTTTTAGAGATGTTTGCTCCAGCCATTGTGTTCCTCATCCCCCAAGAAGCTTGCTTAGATTAGGTTGGCTTGCGTCCTATAGCGGACCATCCCATTTCTTCCCTATTCCCTGACCTGTACTCCTACACAAATTGTTTTTCTTCTGCATCTTTGTTCTCACATCCTTGGGTTACAAATAAAAGACCGAAGGTTTCTCAGCTCAGGGCTGTTTCTTGAGGCCTTCTCATGCTGATAAGTCTTGGTGAAACAGTCCCTCTGGGTCCCTTAGAGTTTAAGCTAGACTTTGAATAATTTTTCATCCTCTGCACCATCTTGGTTGCACACTGTGACACAAATGGCCAACAAATATTTGAAAATATGTTCAATAGCCGGTAATTGGGAACATGTCAATGAAAACTACAATGAGATGTCATCTTACCCCAGTTCGACTGGCAATTATCAAAACACAAAAAATAAATACCAGAGAGGATGTGGAGAAAAAGGAACTCTTATACATTGTTGATGGGAGTGTCGGTAGAACCATTATGGAGAACAGTATGTGGGTTCCTCAAAAAGCATTTTAGAATCACCTTTACCTCAATATAGATTAGTTACTCTATGACCTTGAGTTGGATATTTATCTCTTTCAGCCTCATTTTCCTCATGTATAAATGGGGAGAGTGATGTCCTTTTCATGGTGCTTTTGTGGTGAGCATAATAAATTATGTGCATGAAATGCTTAGAAGAGTGCTGGCCCATCATAAGTGTCCAATGTGATGATCATTGACATTAAGCAGATATTGGAAAAACATCACAAAGTACTTAGGGTTTAGATGGCTTATCAATGCATTGCTTCATGTGATTTTCTTCATGTATATTGTACATCAGTAAAAAATAATTTAGGCACAGTTATCTTTCAGGTGATTCAAACACAGAAAATACAATGAGTTGTATTCGGCATACAGTAAGGAAGACAGATGGGACATTTCTAAAAAAGATGACGGCAAACTAAATCTACTCATGTATTAAAGGAATGAAAAGCCATGGCAGAGTAGTTTGTTTTGGAATTACTGAGGAACTGGACACCTATCATGGGATCATCAGTGTGTTAGATACTTCATACAATCTAGATTAATTAGTGATCACAGAACCTTATGGATCATCGTTGTCATCATCATCATCTTTTAGCCAAAGAAATGGAAACTCTATGATGTTAAATAAGTTGGTCAAGGCCAAGGTAATCATCAAACTGACATTAAACTCCAGGCTAACTTACTCCAAAGTATAAAAGTAATTTCCACATCATTCTGAGTCTGGTCGAATAAATGCCTAAAGTTGTAATTGATAATCATCAATCCTATCATTGATGGAAATTTGTCAATTACATAAGGCAGATACATGAAAATAATGTGTTGTAAAGTATCTGTATTATGCATTAAGTTTCATACTTAGTGGCAAAATAGTGGGACCATTCCCAGTACTTTCTTTTATCTCTACAGTTTTCAGAAGTTTTGACCAATGTAGTAAGATATAGATCAGAAACAGGAGTATAAGTGACATTATCTTTGTTTGCAAGTGATACAATTATCTGTACACCTTACCGGAAATGATCAACAAAAAGTAATAGTAATAAGAGCTGTATAAGGTATCAAATATTTAAGAAATATTAAAAACACCTATATACACGCATAACACCAGTTAGAAAACATAATAGAAAACAATCCAGATTTCCAATAGCGATGCAAAATACAAAACACCCACTTTAATAAGAATTGTACAGGATATATATAGCAAAAATGACAGTGATCAATTGGGAGAAAAAAAAAGATTTGAGTAAATGGGGAGGCAGGCCATATTATTGGTTAAGGACATTCAGTGTTATAAAGATGTCATTTTTCTCCCTAAATTAATTTATAGGCTTGACTTAATTTTATTTTGAATTTTATTCATGAGGGTGGATGCCTTGGAATCCAATGAAGTGATTCTAAAATTCATACGGATGAATAAAAAGATGCTTAATAGGTTTTTAGGGGCATGTGATGAGAGTAAAAACATTCACTAAATGTATTCATTGATTCTAAGACTTTTCAAAAACATCAAATTATTTGTCTTAGTATAGAAGGAATATGATAATCAATAAGTTCAAAATCTTCATGAATCCTTAAATTAAGACTTCTACTGCAGCATGTTCTTTCCTCTCATAAAATGCAGTAAAATTTAACTGAATAATGCATGTTTTTCTTCAGAGCTGTAATGATTGTATAAATACATGACAAAAGAGAAATGTATAAAGTAATAGGCTTTTAAAACCAGGAAACACCATTTTTAGCACTTCGTAAGAGTTATTGCATGGATGAAGAGGAACAGAAAAGCACAAAACCATGTTGAGATGTGAATGTTGGTGCTTGCTGGGTATGGCCACCAGTTAACTGGCCCAGCCTATCAGGGGGACAATAACAGTTTACAGGGTCATTGTGAGTTGAGTAGGGTTCCCTGCAAGCAGAGCCTGAGATGAGTCTTTGTGCATGTGATAAATAGAAGGAAACTTCTAACAAGGTGTGATAAAAGTAGATCAGGGAGGGCAAGGAACCAAAGATGCCCTTTTGAGGAAACACAGGCTAGTGCCTCTTTCCATAGGACCTTAGCATTTTTCTGCCTAGAGGGAGAGACTTTTTAAATCCCTTGTCAATCTTTGACCACTGGGCCCAGAAAGGAACAAAAATCTTCCAGACAGCTCAGCTGGGGCAAATGTAAGTCATTTGTATCCAACACACAAGCAGCTGGGAGGCAGGAGGGGTCAGTCTGTGAAGGGGGCCTGCTTCAGACCCCAGCAGTGTTTGCTGCAATTGTGCCCTGTGGGTGTATCTTCTGGTCTAGTTAAGACTTGAAATAATAAAATGGTGTATAACAAATACCATTTTACCACAGGTACAGGAAAAGAGTCCAGCAGAAAAAATACCAAATGTCTGACTGACTATTTTTAAGGGAGGGTTTTTTGTTGTTGTTGTTCTCATTCTTTAAAATATTGTCCCAATCCTAAACCATATTTACATTAATTACTTTTTAAACCAGAAAGAAGAATAGTAATAGTCCTGGGCAGTGCCTTTGACCAGAGGGGTTTGAGTTAACCTCTCCTCCTTAAGTTATGGGTGCCAGTTATTTTGTCCTGGTAATGGACAGTAACAAAGATACTCAGCTTTCTCATTGGTGAAATGGGGGTCTTCACACAGGTGAAGCGTTATGTGAGAAGCTGTAGTTTGTCTGCGTGAAATCTGATCCCCCTTTTCCTGGTGGAGCATCCGTTCTTTGCTTTGAGACCCACTCAGCCTTATTCTATGTGGTTCTGTTGAGAACCAGAGTAAGCTGACACTTCAGATTCACAGTGGAGAGATGGAACCAGATTCAGAAGCAATCGGAGTTCTCTCTAGATTCTTCCAAGATCTAGGACAAGTTCTGTTTGCTTTGGATGGTGGTGTCACATACCAAGTCTGAAGAGTTCTCTTAAAGAAGAGATAAGGGATCTCAAATGAGTCAATTATTGACTCTAATTATAATAAAAGAATTTCAGGATGCTTAGGCATAGACAGCTTTTATTAGGGAGAGCTAGAGAAGTACACACTCACAGAAAATAGAGTACAGTCCCCCAAAAGGGATGTACAGTGTGGTCTGGCACTGGAGGAAAAAAAATGTATTTATGTGTGTGTGTATGCGCGTACATGTGTGTGTGCGTGCGCATGCACGTGTTCTTGGAGGTATCCTACAAGATGGGTGATCTCTAAGACATTTTGCCTAAAACACTCTTTGAACCCTTTGAATCTGTTTTTTCATCTTAATTAGATAAAGGTTGCTTCCTTTTCCATACCAACTAGGTTAATTAATGGATTTATAGTATCTTTAAGGGGTTTGGATGTGATGGGCTTGGAATTATTGGAATTAAAAATACAAAGCTTAGGGTGTAAAGATATGGAGTAGAGGTATGGATAACCTTGTGTAACTTTGTGCCCTGAAGTTGTATAAATACATGTCAAAAGAGAAATGTATAAAGTAATAGGCTTTTAAAACCAGGAAACACCATTTTTAGCACTTCATAAGTTGTAGTTTTCTTAAAAGTACAATTTTAAAATAATGATTTTTGTCTCCTTTCTGCCTACCTTTATTTCTTCTATTCCACCATGAGCAGCCTTCTTTGGTTTATCTTCGGAAGCCCCTGACCACTCCTATCTGCTCCCACCCTCCAGTTCTCCTTTAATGGAAACTATTGGTTGCCCTATCATTACCCACTTAGTCCCTCTTCTTGCTTGTTCTGTGAACGTTCTTAGAATCTGCCTATCAGAGAGACCCTTACCATCTTTAAGAACTTGTCAGTTTCTTTATCCTCCATTTTCTTTCCTTCCTTCCAAAAGTTCAAATGTATCATTTTAACTTTTAAGAAACATGTCAAATGTACTATTTTTATTTACATATTAATATATAGTAGTGTAAAAATCTATAATCATGTAACACAATTACTGTTAATATAAATACCTATCTATATGAAACATCCAAGTATAAGAATCTTACATATTTTGTTTCAGAATTTGTGTACATTTACTTCAGAACTTTTTGTAAAAGGAAACATTTCTGAAATAGTTGTCCTCCTCATCTCTTCCCTAGTGTCCCTCCTCGGAGGTAACCAGAACCCTGAAGTTCCTCTGTACCATTTCTTCCCTGAGTTCGTATTTTTATTCATATGAACAAGTCCCTTAACAATAGAAACTAATGTTATTTGTCTTTTAAAAACTTACATATTGGGTATCCTGTTGTACATATCAATTGCAACTTCCCTTTTTGTTAGCACGGTATGATACTTTTCAGATTTGCCCATTTTGATTCATATAAGTGAGCTCTTTTATTTTTGATGTTATGTGAATAAACACACTTTATCTATCCTTCTACTGAGAAATATTTAGGTTGTTTCCACTTTTTCTCTATTATGTAAACTGTATCAAGTAGAACACTGAATGTGTGCTGAATGTGTCCTTGGGCGCAGCTGTGCAGTAGCTCCAGGCTGAACACAAAGATGTAGAATCACTCTGTGCTTGGCATATACATCTTCAAGTGTGCTAAGTGTTGCTGGACTATTCTCCAAAGGGAGGTAGCATTTTACACATCTTCTACAATATTCGATATTATCAAACTTTTAAAATTTACACATCTCATGAGTGTCAGATTGTGCTTTTACTTTTTAAATTTGCATTCTTTGTTTACTGGCAATGCTAGCTTGCTTTTTTACATTTATTGAGTATTTGGGTTCTTTTCCTGTGGCTTGATTATTTGTATTCTTTGTCTCATTTTATGTATTTGTCTTTTTCTTATTGATTCTATAATCTAATTATCAGCTGTATAGGTTATAAATATATTCTCCCAAGCTATTAACTTTGTTCATAGTCTGTTTTGCATTTTGTTTTAGAATCGTTGTTGTAGTATTTTTCTTTTATAATTTTTATAATTGCCCACCTTATTCTTAATGCATTTTATGTTAAGAATGATTTGATCTGATAGGTATAGAGCCACATCAGCTTCCTCCATGGCTGCTAGGAGTATCTGTTTACATCTCTTTATTTTCAAACTGTTTGTGTCATTGCATTTTAGGTATATCATTTATAAAAATCTTATAACTGGGTTAGTTTTAAAATCCAATTTGAAATACTCTGAATTTGAATTATACTGTTTTGTCTAGGAGCAGTTATTGTCCTTACTAATATATTTGCATTTATTTTTATTTTTTGTGCCTTCAATTTACTGTGCAGTTTCTTTGTTTCCTTGTTTCCACTTCTTGCTCAGTCTGCTGAAATAAGTTGTCTTTATAACCTTTCCCCAATTTTACTGGTTATTACTAATTTTTCTCCTTTTAGTGGTCTTATGGCTAATACCTAGATATCCCAGGAAAGCCTCATGAGGTCATAGGTGGGCTTTTTGGAGGTGGCTGGATCTAGGGTATGAGATACTAGGATCAAGGACATGATGATGGGATTTATTCATGGTGCAATGCTGAGATTACGGCTGTTCCATGCTGAGTATGAGTGCTACCCACCTGCCCTAAGTGTGAGTAGCATGGATAGGATGTAAGGGACAGAAAGTGGGTCACTGTTTGTCACTTGCTGCTTACTGCTTCACCACTTCACTGCTTGCTGCCTTCTGCCTGCCATGAACTGTTTCTCCTCTGCGATGCCGCCCTGCCTTGGAGCCAGCCAACAATGAATTGAAATCTCTACAAACTGAGTACAATAAACCTTTTCTTCTTTGACTTTGGGCATTGAGTATTTTGTCCCAGAACAAGAAAGTAACTAAGACAAATGGTTTCCCTTAAATTTTTAATGTTTATTCTTGATGTTAAGACTGAAGGTAATCAGTTTTCCTTTATTTCCTTACGATGCAAAACCTTGGGAATGCTTTGCTCTGATTGTCCTTTTGTCTTGCTAGTAATTATTGTCCAGAACATCAGTTTCACTCTTTAGTGCCTTCAAATTTGTCATCACTAGCATCATCCTATGATTATTTCATGTAATTATTGCTTAGTTTTGCCCATCTGTTCACCAATTTATTTCTCATTCTTGTTTCTTGCATTCTCTACTTTCTTTCTTCTTCTTCTTTTTTTCTTTGATTGCATCTTTTGCTGGTTTCTTGAGTAGACCATTCCATTCATGGGCACTAACATACAATTGTCCAGTGCCTGGGACCCAGGTCCTAGGTCCTCCTTTCTGGGCAACTGTCATTTCTTGGTTTTTAGTTCCCATTTCAGTTCTGACTTCTGGAGAGTCTTCTTTCTTTCCTTTAAGTTTGTGTTTATGCCAAATAATTACATTACCTTTTGTGTGTGTGTTGGGAGTAAGGAACATTTAATGAATTCAGTAGGACAGCTCTGGGAACATTAGACAGAATTTTAAAGTCTTATATGAGAAGAAACAGGAAACAAATATGTATGCTATGATAATTCCATTTCATGTTTATAGAATGTATCAATGACTTCCTCTAATATTTATGTCTCCATTAAATGCAAACTATAAATTGCTAGGTTTTTAATTGTGTTTTTGGCTGCTTGTGAATTTATATATCGATTTATTCAATTTTCTTTATTTTATGTTTTTCAAATTATAGAAGGCCTGCTGGCTATAGAAAGGAAAAACTAATTACGTCCCTGCCATTCTCTGAGCCTCTGTCCCCTGCCAAGATAACCGGCACTGCTCGCAGTTCTCCTTGCGAGATAACACCGGTAGCAAGTTTGCTAAGCAAAACAGAATACACAATTAAGAATGTTTCATTATCTAGAATTCCTGAGAATTGTTAACTTGACAGTTGGCTTAATTCTTCATTTTGAAGAACCAAAAGTCACCCAGTTTCTTTCCATCTTTACAGATTCCAATCTTGGACTAATTCTCCCATGTCTGACTTTACCTTTTGGACTTGAGCCTTAACCCTTTTTCTTAAGGATGGTCCTTTATTCTGGCTCCACCAAAATTTAAGACAAAAGTCAGTCATACAAATACTGGTCAAAGAAGAACTAACTTGTGTAGTTATTATAGAGACAATTCTAAGGTTTCACGGCCCCGTAAGCCACATGAATCCACAGTGCTACTAGGCTGCAAGGTGATTCTAGGGCTGGACGACACAGTTTTAAAACCTGGCATCACTAGCTAAGCTGTCTGGCATTGCTGTGGCTGATGACAGGCCCAGGATCTATTTGTCCAAAAGTCGATTTAAGATGATAATGTGCCTCTCTGGCTGAGCGTCCAAATCATTTGGAAAATTGTTAAAAACACCTGTTTCCAGGCCCTGTCCTTAGAGACTCTGATGTAATTTGTCTGGACTGGGGTCCAGGCACTGGCATGAATTGATTACAATGTTTAGCTCATGTTGAGACAGCATAGAACCTAACATAGCACATCGACACACCATTGAGTCATCTCTTTGGGACAACTGGTTCTCAATACCATCCTGAGGGACATCCTGATGTTGCCATAAAGCATCCTGATGTTGTCCAAAGAACTCTGGACATGGAACAAGAAAACCTGGACTCGCCTCAGTCTGTCAGCTACAGACGTTGAACAAAATGTTTCCCTCTCTGAATCTCTGCCTTATCATCTGTAAATATGGAGATTATGATCTGTGTTACTTGCAGTGATTATTTTGATGCAAAGACAAAATGTCTTGCAAGTATTTTTATAAGCTTGTAAGGCTTTCTAGAAATGTTGAGCATAAGGTTTCTTCTAGGTCTACGGTTCTTTTATTTTTTAGTTCTCTAAGTTAACTATTGACCATTTCCATGATGTGACTCAGAGGAAAAACATTAAATATTATAGTTAGTGTTTTGATCATCTGAAATGCCTCTTTTACAAACCCTCTAAGGTCAATTGCTTAGGTCAGATTTAGCACAATGACTGTAATGATGTGAGTACTTGTCCAGGTCATTTTGGTCCCTCAATTATTTTCTCTTGAAATATCCAAATACTTTAATTCATGAGAAACTTTGAGTTAACATCATCTACCTGGTTGATGCAGGTCCTGTCTTCTCTCATGTAAAAGAAGCGTTTCTAAAAGAGAAATCAGACCTCTGAATGAGGGTTTGTATGAAGGGCTATAAATGCTGTGAGTAAACTTGCCTTTCTAAATGGTTTAGTCTCATAGTCAAACTATTTAAATACTATGAAAGAAAAAAAAGCATGAAATTTAAATATCGTTGTGAGAATGTTGTATTTTGACATACTGTATAATCTTAACATATCATTTTTAAAAAAGAGTAACAATTATATTCTTCATTCAGGCATAAGATTGGTGTTTCTTGAGAATTTGTTGCTGTAGCATTTGGACATTGTGATTAGATACACCAAAGAAGGTGATCATTTCAAAAGTGGAGGTTGTCCGGCATTATCAGCCACACCTCCACAGGAAGGAAATTATCAAAAATTAGTTTAGTCCCTTCCAAATTCTTACAAAAGAGATTTTTACCTTTGACCCCTTTTCAGCTATATAGATTTCTTCCACCATTCCTTTAGGAAAATAAAAATAGTAGAAATAATATGCTTCTATTCTGTTCCAAATTGAGTCACAATTGGAAATTGTCCAATTAAGATAAGTGGACAAAACTATCATTTCATCCTTAAGAGCTAATCAGGTGCACAGCGAAACAGAATCAGTGTTCAGCCTCCTCCCCTGGTCAACTCTGTCTCTGCTAAAGAAGTGAACTGCTTACTGGAGGAGATAATTTTGGCCGGTGGGTTTATATATGGCCTATTCTTTCCTTAGATGAAACTGAGGGTCCTGAGAGGCCTATTCTCTTTGTATCATCCAGAAAACGTCAAAATGTGGTTTCTTTTTGCCATCTTCATCTGTGTATGTGCTACTAGCCAGGAAGGAAAGGAACATTCTTTGAGCCATTACCTGCACTGGGCTGGGAGTTTACATAGGCCATCTCTGTTCACCTTGACAAACCTTCTGTAAGGTGGTTGCCATGTCCACTTTACTGACGAAGAAGCCGAGGTTTAGAGTTGTTACATAATTTGACCAGACACCATTCTGGCAACCAGAAGAGTGAACATGTACTATGCTAGGGCCCACATTTTACCCTTTACACAGGTCAAAGACTGTATTTTCTGAACCCAAATACAGGTGTTAGGTTTGCATTTGGCCTAAAGGGCATGAAACACTTGTCACTGGGGCTTTTGCAGCAACCCAGGAAGTAGATGAGGTGTGTTTCAGCTCTGGCTTCATTGCCCAGTCTTTGTCTTTATCAGCCGAGTTTGGCTAGGTCTAAGATGGGTCCCACCTATGAGCACAGTGCAAATTTGATTGCGAAGATGAATGTTATTGGGAAACTCAAGTAATAATGGGTCATGCTATGATCTACCTTACCTGGGGACTGTGATTATTGTCAAGTCAAAATTGATGGAGCTGACTGATTCACTCACATACTCAACAAACATTTACCAAGAATCTACCATAAATCAGATAATCTTGAAGGTGCCGGAGAGAGAAAATGGTGCACAAGACAGAAATCTTCACATTTAATGAGTGAAGATAGACACTATGAGGATAAAAAACAATACCCATCTTCAAACACTTTACAATCAAGTTGGAAAATTAAACATATCATCAGTTAACTTGACTAGCAGGCAATGAAACTAAGTGCTATGGACACAGGCAAATAGCTAAGGGACCATAGGATAGCATAGTGAAAGGTGGTGGTGAAATTTCATCACAAAGGTTTGGGATATTTGTTGGGACCAGAATATTTTCACTATAGCTTAAATCATGGAGGGGAACAAAAGTGTCCCACATTCCACTATCCTATCCTGGAGACCCTGGGAAGTATCTAGAAATAAAATCCTCGTATGAACCAGAGTTCTAAACGGACCAGATGCTCGAGGTGTTACATTCTGAAGAACAGCCTAGGAACAAAACATCAAACTTAAAATTTTCAAGTCTAAACTTGTTTCTTAAAGAAATGCCAAAAATAGAGGCCATTATTATTGCATGAAAATGTCATAAAATTTTCTCCCTCCAGATCTCTGTGTCTATAGCTGTAATCCACCCTGAGGACAAGCTATGCCCACTTAAACCTCTTTCTTTTCTTGTACTTCCTACCTCTTTAAATTCTTCCTCATATCTAGTCACATGGCTTTCCTGTTTCTCTTCCTGACTTGCTAGCATACTTTGTTTCTTTTCTATAAATATTGTTTTAGCTTCTCTCACTCTTCCTACTATTTTCTTTTTTTTTTATCGTTAAAGCTGAGACTTTTATTTCAAGAGACATATATAATTACATTAATTTTAATGGTGACTTAATGTACGAATTTGACCATTTCTAATTGTTATGGATTTAACAGAATAATTGAAGAGAGGAAGATTTTGGAGACCATGTATCAAATTAGGAGCTTATTGTCTAAATATGAGGAAACTTGGGGAAAGACTTACAGGCAAAAAAGAGAAAAATAGATTTACTGGCCTTGGCAGAGACGATTCATGGTATGCAAAGAATCGTGTTAGTATATAATAAAAAGGAAAGAAAACAAATCATTGGAAAATTTAAAAGGTGTGCATCTACCTCTAATTACGGGGTGGTTAGAAGTTATTACTGTGGGATAGTGTCAAATAGCATGCTGAAGTGTGTTGGGGAAATTTGAAAGTTGTAAGAGTATCGAGATTATTAGCATCTGGGAAAGTACGACCACAAAAGTTTGTATTGATTTAGATATGGAGTCATAGATATGAAAGGATTAATAACATTGGCCCAGTGTGTGGAAAGGACGAGAAAACATGATAGATGTTTCAAAGGCAACACAAAGATGTGAGAGTTGGAGGCCTGAGCCAATAACAGCTTCAGCTCTTTGGGAGATTAGAGAAGTGGGAGGTGGGCCTGGTGCAACAGGGAAGCTGCCTCATACTGGCGTGTTGATGAGAGATTAGGGAAGAATGAAAATCACGAGAGATCAACACGGTCCAAGAGAGTAATGTATTTAGGAAACTCAAGAACTTTCTGACAGAGTGACCTTGTATTCTGTTTGCTCAGGAAAGTCCCAGTTGATATTTGTTTTGCCAAAACTGGCAAAAGTGCCCTGGTTCAGAGTGGTACACAGTGGTCGTCCAGGAGACTGAGCAGAATGTGCACACTTTTTCACTAGTTGTCTCTGGACAGAAACTCAGATGGAATTTTTATCAATAACTGGCTAGTTACTTAGAAACATGTTTCTACTTGCCCTAATAAAACAAATTGTGTAATAACCCAAAAGCTCAGTGAGGCCAACTACATTTTCCCCATTTGAAAAATTGTAATACTGAAGTGACACACTTCTTTGTGCATTTTATTCAACTGCCCAAATATTGTTCCAAAACTAGGTCTCAAACATTGATTGACTCACAGATTCACAAAGAAATGGGTGCATTTTGCTTCTGTTTCCTTTTATCCATGATGTTATTGTTTTCTTGCTTGACATTTGAAAACAGTAGTATCTGAGACAGAACCCAAAATAACTTCCTTAAGTAGTATTTAAATTTGTGAAAATATTTGCTAGTTTAGAAAAATTAGGTGTTTTTCTAGCATAGGAATATCTACAAATTTGAGTTGAGACCATTTACATTGATAGTTATAACTGACATATGTTGACTTATTCTTGTCATATTATTTACCTTTTCTTGGCTTCCTAGTTTTCCCTTCTGTTTAATTACTTGCCTTGCCTGAAGGATTCATTCTGTTGAGATTCCTGGAGTTGTAGTCCTCATTTTCTCTTTCCAGAATGTCCTTCAGAATATTTTGGAGTGCTGGTTTGGTGGTCATGAATCTCTTCAGGTGTTCTTTGTCATGGAAGTATCTTACTTCTCCATCAATTTTGAAAGACAGTTTTGCAGGGTACATCAATCTGGGCTGGAAGTTGTTGTCTTTTAGGGCTTGAAACACTTCAAGCTCTCTTTCGCTGGAGGGTTTGTGTTGAGAAGTCTGCTGTGATTCTGATGGGCTTTCCTTGATAGGTTATTTGCTTCTTTTCTCTAACAGCTTTCAATATTCTGTTCTTGTGTTGAATTTCTGGAAATTTGACTATTATATCCCTTGGGGTAGATTTTTGTTGATCATGGCTAACTGGAGTTCTGTATGCCTCACTTATCTGTATGTCCAGTTCTTTTTCTACACTTGGGAAGTTTTCTGCCATTATTTCTGTGAAGAGGTTTCTTATGTGATTTGTGCTATCTCCTGCTCTTTCATTGACTCCGATCAATCTTATGTTATTTTTCTTCATGTTATCCAGCAGCTGTTGTATTGATTTTTCATGGTCCCTTACCATTGTGAAGAACTCTTTCTTTTCTCGATCATTAATCACAATCTTGTCTTCTATATCTGAGATTCTCTCTTCACATTGTTTCATCCTACTGCTGATACTTTCAATGTTATGTTTAATCTCTTGGACATCTGTTTGAATCTGTTTCATAAATTCCATTTCTTTCCTGTGTTGGGCATTTATGATTTCCATCATTTTTCTAAGCTCTTCTATTTTTTTATTGGTATCTGCTCTAGAGTCACTGATCATTTCTTTCATTCTGGAAATGATTTCTGTTTTGATGTTTTCTAGAGCCTCACTCATCTGCTTTGTTACTTCTGCGGTTACTGCTTCCAAGAGTCTGGGTGGGAAGCTTTCAGATTGTTCCACTTCATTACCCCCTGGGTTTGCTTTTGGTGAGCTAGAGGTTTGGGATTGCATCTTATTTGTGTGTCTTCTCATTTTTTAGTTTTTCTTCTTTCGTTTAGTTCCTGGGTTGATGCTTATGAATTGCCTGTGGCAGGTAGCTTTTTTTTGTTTTGACAGGTGTAGCTGGTTTTTGTATTATGAGTCTGCTGCAAAATCTTACCTCTTCAATTTGTTGGGGCTGAGAAGTTGCTGTC
>PVJO010029696.1:0-16482 GCA_004026905.1 Hystrix cristata
TGATATAATTATGTACATTCTCAGAGTTGTCCCTGCCAGTCACTGAAGGGCTGCTGCTGTCTGTAGGAATACTGAGAAAGGCATGCGAATGTCTGGAGGTACACAGAAAAGCCTCAAACTTTACTTGACCAGTCCACTGATGCCTCTCAAATATGTATCCCAGACCTCTCCTTTAAGGTTCAGCTTTAAATATTCTGCCCAGACCTCCACAGACTCTGCAACCACATGTGTTTTAGACACATGTGGTCACCAGCAGGCACGCCAAACACTAAGGCCAGCCTCCAGCCTGACATTGAATTCTATGAGACTGGGCCTCACTTTCCTTGCCCAGCTATTTCTTCCCCTGTGTTCCCTCAGCTGACGGCACCTCCATCTCAGTAATCTAATCCAGCAAGCTAGAAATTTGGGTACCGTCTTGAATTCTTCCTTCTCCCTCATTTCCACACACCCAATGTCAAATCTAATCAGTTATCAACTCCTGAAGATTCAATCTTTTGAACTATTTATTGACTCTGTCCCGTGATCACCAAGCACACGGGCCCCAGTTCAGGTTCCTATCGTCATCACACATGCCAAAGTCTTCCACCTGGCTGCCCACTTCCAGAGCTCATTACCTCCCACAGACTCATGGAAGTGTGCTACCCACAACTCAAAACTGGACCTAAGAAAAGCATCGAGTATAGTCTCTTGGGTCATTCAATGCTGACCACTTCCACCTCACCTCCCACTGCTCTCTGCCTGAAGCGTCACACTTCAACAGCACTGAGCAGCACTGTGAAGATGCTCAGAGTGCACTGCGCTGTCTCACTTTGACATCTGCCCACGCTGTTCCCTGTACCTGGATGCTTTTTCTTCCCACGCTTCTGTCCATAACCTAATTAGCATTCTGGCCATTAGAGATTTCCTCCTGCAAGCAGTATCCCCAAGCCCTGCCTCTCCTTGGTGCACTCTTAATGCTTCCAGCATATCTATACCATTACATGTGTTCAGGTATATATTATGATGATATATTTAATGCGTTTGTCTCTTCCTCTAGCCTAAATTCCTAAGCGCAGCCACTGCCTTAGTCATCTTTAGTCTACTGACACTTAATGCAATTCTGAGTGCTCAATAAATGCTTTTTGAGTGAATGAGTGCTGGGCTGCACCTGGTAAGGCTGAGAACTGGTATTTTGACTGTCTCCCTGTCCCTAGGCAGAGAGGGTGACACTTTAGCCACTCTTGATTCACTGTCTCAGAGGCCCGGCAAGGTAACAAGGAGAATCCTTTCTTCTCACAGAGGAAGAACACAGTAAGTTCTGTGGCTCCAAGGCCTCTGAAACAGCCGGCAGTGCCTTGACGCTGTTACGACACCATCGTGACACTTCCCTGAGCATCTGGAGGCAACAAGTCCCAGACAGTTTCTTTACAATTCTTGGAATCAACCGAGAGGCTGAACACTACTCAACACCCTCTAGCTGGCAAGCCCTCAAATCCTGAGGTTATGCTCATAACTTTTAACAAGGATTTTCTGGGGAAATGACAGATAAATGTTTTAGTAGCTCACCAGGATCTGCTGCCCTGTAAAAGCACAAGAGATTCTTAATCCCTTACTCATCCACCATGCCAACAGTAATTAAACAAGCCCAAAGAGGGCAATTAATAGCTGCTATGGGATAATCAACCTGGAACTCATGCCAGCTGCATCAGAAAATAATCTGTAGACAGGAGCACTTCCCAAGAGAGGAGGATTCACAAAATGCCCTGCCTGCCAAGAGCCTGGGGATAATGAGCGCTTGTGCGATGCTGATTCTGCTGAACACTAAGTAAAAACAAAATAACCACAACCGCAAACAAAAAGTCTGCCCAAAGCAAGGGGCTAAAGTATACTCTAGATATAGAAGATTCAAACAAAGACGCTCTTTCCTAGTTAGATATCTATCCATTCTAAAACCTGGGGGTGCTCCAAGGCTCATATTGAGAGGAACAGAGTAGACGATCTCCAAGCTAAAAAAAGAAGCCCACATAGCAGTGGCTCCACCAATTCAGAATCCAATACAGTCCCGGGCACAGGTATGGGCTTCAGCAGGGCCACAGAGGCTGCTCTGATCTTGGTAAAAGCCTCTAGTTCTGAATGTTCTTAAGTTGGGTCCTTCCATGGATGCACCAGAGACAAAAATGAAATAAAAGGCAGACCAACAGGAGCCAAGGATAACCCAGTTCTGGGGGCAGGGTGTCCATAAGGCCTGCGGAGAAGTCATGACTAGGTCAACATCATAGAGTAGGAAAGCAAAGCAACCAATGTGTTGTGTGCAGTTCAGTGATCACACAACTCAGGGTAACGAAGAACCAATCTTTACCTATCAACAATTCTTATTTCCTGGTTGCTTGTTTGCTCTTGTTGTCTTTTGCCTGCCATGGACTGTTTCTCCTCTGTGATGCCCCTCTGCTATGCCACCCTACTTTGGAGCCAGCCACCTATCGACTGAAACCTCTATAAACTGTGAGCTAAACAGACCTTTCCTCTCTTAAAAAAAATTTCTTATTTCTTGAATATTCTCATTTGGCTCAATATCAGATCACTGATTCAAGAACCGAATGGCCTTAGAATATTTCTACTTATTGAGTATTTACTATACCAGACACTACCGTGGATCTCTTACAGATCCTCTAGTCCTCACCAAATTCCTAGAGGGTAAGTTCTATCCTGAACATACAGATAGAAACTGGGGTTCGAGCAAATTAAAGAACTGGTCCAAGGGTACAGAGCTAATACACAGCAGTCAGGATTCAAATTCAAACCCTTTGAACCCCGAAATTTTTACCAAAGGCTCGGCTGAGCATCTGGACACAGGCAGAAGGAATCCCTTCTTCTCTTGGCAGCTGTTTCCCAGGCTCAACTTCATACTCCTCCTTTAGCCCACAGTACACAAAGACTTCAGGAAATCTTGAGAAAATCAGGCTTGACAAGCCCTGGAAGGACAAGTATCTATTTACAGTTAATCAGCACCCTGCCCAGCCCTGCAGACAGTTCTGACAACCAAGGCTAGGAAGAAGCAACCACAGGCTCTGACTGGACCCCGTCTGGGGCCACTGTCTTCGATCTTCCCCCAGCCTGGCTGCACTGTCACAAGCACCCCTTCCTCAGAGACACATTCAGGTGCTGGCTATTAGAATCCTGAGAAAGGCCCTTCGCTAGTTTGCTTTTCTCTTATACCTCAACCCCCAAACTGCCTGACTCATCTATCACCCCCATTCCTCTATCCTCTCATCTTCTACATGGCACCGATAGCTGCTTATGCTTATCATAATAGTATATACCTATGTATTTTGTTTACTGTTCTCTCCAATAACACGAATTCTTTTTTTTTTTGGTGCTGGGGATCGAACTCAGGGCCTTGTGCTTGCAAGGCAAGCACTCTAACCACTGAGCTAAATCCCCAGCCCCAATAAAGTGAATTCTACGAGATTGATCTCTGTGGTATCTCTGCTATCTAAAATAAACAATAGCTAGTGAATGAATACACAAGGGAGATACAATCAAACATTTTAAAACTATTTCCATCCCAGTGGGATACCTGAGAAGCAAGACTGAATAAAGTCTACTTCCCTGGAAGTTCTACCAGATCTGTTGTTGGACTCTGATATCCCCTCCAAATAGTTCCCTAAAGTCCCCACTGAACTCTTATCTGCCCCAGAGCAGGTACTAAAGCCTAACAAGGAGCTGTGCCTAGGGAGGAGACCTGTTCCTCCTCCAGTTAAGTACAGCTCAGGACCTCTGCAAATTAAAAGTTCCCTCTTCACTGAATCCACTCAGCTTTAGTTATAGGTCACGCTTTTTATTTTTGTAACCGGTCAACCCACCAAATTATAGGCTCAGGTCACCAGTAGGCATGCCAAACACTAAGGCCAGCCTCCAACAGGTACTGTCCTTTCTGGTCTGGCCTGAGGGTGGGTACCGGAGTAAGGACTGAGCACCAGTCAAACCTGAAAGGCCAAAAGGTACCATTGCTCTGCTAGGAGAGTGAGGATCCTGGCCAGCTGCTGCCCAGAGTGAGAAGATTCCAAGACTCCACAACAGCCACAGTGAACTCAACACTAGGCAGCCAGAACTCCCCATGCAACTAACTTCCAGAGTCCTTACCAAGGCTGGCAAGGTGCCACATGATCTGGGCACTGCTCAACTCTGATGCCTTCTCAGACCTCTCTTCAGCACCCTTATCAACCAATCTGGTCTTTCAGGGTTTTTTTTCCCCACCCCAAGGCTTTGCACAGGTTATTCTCTCTTCCTAGAAAATGCTTTGTCCATATCTTTGTATAAGGCTAAGATGATGAGTGGGGCAGGGGAGCACTCTGCAAGAGCAAGAGGTCTATTACGACAACCAGACAAAGGCTAAGGACAACTAGAGAAGTGGCAATACAGACAGAGGCACAATAGCCTAGAGTGACTTCCAGGCGCCTGGCCTGGGGGAGTAGCTGGGAGAGGGTACCCTTCCTCAAAATACAGTGTGCACCTGTGGATAGAAACATTGGTCAGTCCTACTATGCAAGGCAACAGCCAGAATTGGTGGTACACATCTTTAGTCATAGCATTTAGGAGGCTGAGGCAGGAGGACTGCTGTGAGTCAGAAGCCAGTCTGGGATATATAGTGAGTTCAAGGCCAGCCTGGACTACAAAGTGAGACCCTGCCTCCAAAAAACAAAAATAAAACACACCCAAAATAAATGTGTGTCTGTGTGTGTGTGTATTTAGCACCTACCACAGACAAGGCATTGTTAATAATATAAATTATTTAGTACAAGACAATATTCCACCCTCAAGGCAAGACAGATTTGGCAAAGGAAATAATTAGCTCAAAACTTGGTGACTAAAAATAGAAGTATCTACATTTGGAGACTTCTGCAATTTAAGGACAACATGTGGGACCATCTTCTATCCGGTTTTACTTAAGTTATTCTGATTCTTTAAACTCTAAAGATTAAACAATTATTTCTCACATATTTAAATTACCTAACTTTTAATGAGCAAACTCATGAATGCCCAGTGCTTACCTACCAACTAATCTCTACTCCTCAACCACAGCCTTTTCTGACAACCAGGACTCTTCAGATTGACCATTCATCTGGACCCAAGCTCACCTTTCTAGCTGAAACTAGACTTGTCTATCAACAGCCAGGCTTCCTGGCTGCTCCTCCTGTAGCTTGCTCATTCCTCTTCAATCCACTCCCATTCTGCTGAGGCCTGAAACAATTTCCTCTCTCCTGATCTACCCCAGTCACCTTAAAACCTGACTTGCAATCCTATGCCAGACTGATCCTTCCCTGCCTCCCCACTTCTTCCATGTTTATGGCTGTGTGGCAGGCCATCTCCTGTTGACCCCACTCTGTCTTTACAGAAACACGTGAGCAGGCAAGATACAGAGTATTCTGTTATGGATAAAGTAATGACAGCTCATGGAAACTTCACAGACAACCTGAGGACACACACTTGGTTTTAATTTCCTCATTCAAAATATAGTTCTAAGTACTATATATATTCTGTTTCTCCAACTCAGTATTCTATTTCTACGTTATATTCCAAAGCATTTGGGAAAGTGCTGTGTATAAAGCAGGCACCTAAGACCCATTTCTTAACGAATCAGTGAGAGGAGGAAAATGAAGCGAAGACCCAAGACTCCTCGACTTAAGTAAACTCTTCTTGTTATGCACTGTCTTTATATATCTTTTTTGCCTCCCAAGGATGTATCCTAATTTGTGCCCGTCTTTTCCTCTAAATTCTACGAAGGCAGAGATGTTGTTGGTTTTTTCACCACTGCACACCCAGTGGTATCACCGACATGTGGTGAGTCAAAAAATCCTTGGTGACTAGCAAAGGTCTCCGTGGGATGGCTGGGAGTCCAGCTTGGGTCAGCAAGTCCACAGCCCAAAACCTCCCACTACACATCTCAGCAAAAGAAGACTTTTCCAGGTGAACTTGCCCCGTGTTCTCCGTTACCTATTCAATTCTCTCCAACACAATACTGACACCAAGGCAGAGTCAACCCTGGAAAGAAGAGATTGTGGTTAAGAATGTGGGCTGTGGAGTCACACTGCCTGAATTTAAATCCTGAATTTACCACTTACTGGTTGTATAATCCTAGATGAACTACTTAACCTTCCTGGACCTGTTTCCTCATCTAGAAAATGGAAATAATGGGGCTGGGGATTTAGCTCAGTGATTAGAGTGCTTGCCTTGCAAGCACAAGGGCCTGAGTTCAACCCCTGGGACCACAAAAAAAACAAAAAAAGAAAAATCCTCATGAAAATGGAAATAATAATTGCTTCTAGCTTAGGCTGGGAATGTGGTGCAGTGGCAGAGTGCATGCTTAGCGTGCATCCCTGGGTTCAAAAGCAAGAAGAGAAACCACTTCATAGGAGCTGTGGTGATTAAATGAGATAATATAGATAAAGTGCTTTGCATGGTACTTGACAACATTACTAGTCAATAAACATTAATTACTGAAGTTATTAGCTATCCTTATTCCTAGGAGACAATACAGAGAAAATTACTTCGACGGGCGTCAGAGCTCTCAGCTGACTCTGAGAAGCCTAGGTGCAGTGAAGCCCAGAGCTCAGGCTCAGAAGCTGGCTTCACTGCTGCAGCTCTGCTAAAACTGAAGGCGCAGCCTCTCACTGGCATGAAAATAAAGAGGTTAAAAATATACAACTTGCCTGTATCTGGGGGACCAGGGCCATCATTACATTTAAGAACTTAAAATACAAGCCAGGACTGGTAGTGCAGGCCTGTAATTCCTGATCTCTGGAAGGCTGTAGCAGGAGGATCACAAGTTCAAGCCCAGCCTGGGGAACTTAGTGACTTAATGGGACCCTGCATCAAAATAAAATATTAAAAAATGGTCTGGGAGGGGCTGGGGATTCAGCTTAGCAGTTAGAGTGCTTGCCTTGTAAGAATAAGGCCCTGAGTTTGATCCCCAGCTCCAAAAAAAAATAAAAAATAAAAAATGGTCTGGGAATGTAGTACCCAAAGTGCAAAGGCTCTGGGTTCAATCCTCAGTACCAAAAAAACAAACCAAATCAAACCAGCCTCAGGGGAGATTCTCTGTACTGTGAAAATCAGTGGCACACTCTGTGCAGGGCAGGGAATGGGCTGTGGCCAGGTGCTAACCTCACCAGTGTCCTTTCTCTCTTTCTTGATTTTTGGCTCAGTGCAGAGAGTGGGAACACTTTCTCTTTTCTTTGCACTAAAAGTTGAATCCCCCTCATTTTTATTCTTCTTTTTCCTTTAAATTAAATAAGAATAAATGAGACTGTGGTGGCTTCCACCTGTAATCCCAGTGCCTGGAGAAGCTGAGGCAAGGGGATCACAAGTTCAAGGGCAACCTGGGCAGCTTAGCAAGACCTTGTCTCAAAAACGAGAAAGGACTAGGGATGTAGCTCAGCTGGTGTAGCACTTGCCTAGCATTCCCCAGGTCCTGGGTTCACACACACACACACACACGCACACACACAGAACAAATACACAAGTACAAGCCAAGTGTGGTAGCACAGGCTTATAATAACAAGTTTGAGCCCAGGCCAAGGCAATTTAGAGACTAAGCAAGACTCTGTCTCAGGGGAAAAAAAAAAATAGTACTACTAATAAAATGGGGCTGGGAATGTAGCTCAGTGTGGAGACCCCAGTGTGTAAATCCCCAGTACTGTACACACAAAAAATTACATATTGTAAAAAAAATTCACCTTGCAAGCACAAGGCCCTGAGTTCAATCCCCAGCACCAAAAAAAAAAAAAAAAAAAAATTCAATCTACCGAAAAAGCTCATAAAAGAAGAGTCACTATTCATTGCCCAACCCTGCTCAGTCCCCTCCACAGGTCACCGTAATTTTGGTGGTGATTCTTTCAAGGCTTTTTCTACACATTTACATATAAACATGGTTTTATAAGGCATTACAGATAGCCTTTTAACTGCCTTTTTAGATTATATTTGCATGCACACACGTATCTTGGAGATTCCCATTAGCCACAGCCAGTTATTAAGTGCCAACTCTAGACCAGGTATCTGGCTATATAATGATAAGCAAATATAATGCCACCGCCCTCAGAAGCTACCAGTCTGGAGAGACAGATAATAAGTAATCAAATAATTTCAAAATGGAAATTAAGGGGCTGGGGATTTAGCGTAAGCAGTAGAGCACTTGCCTAGCAAGCACGAGGCCCTGAGTTCGATCCCCAGCACCAAAAAAAAGGAAATTAATACAAAAGAATGAATAAGATGCTAAGATACAGAATAGTAAGTGGGGGAAGAATTCTTCATGGTGGCATTTTTAAAAAAGTGTGACCTAAGCAATGCAGGTGAAGCACAACTATGATCCTAGCACTCTGGGAAACTGAAACAGGAGTTGCAAGCCTGGACAATTCAGTGAGACCTTGTCTCAAAATTTAAAAAGAGGGGGCTGGGGATTTAGCACAGTGATTAGAGTGCTTGCCTTACAAGTACAAGGCCCTGAGTTCGATCCCCAGCACCAAAAAAAAAAAAATAATAAAAAAAATAAAAGGGGCTTGTAATGAAGTTCAGTGATAAGAGTGCTGGCCTAGCATGGGTAAGGACCTGGGTTCAATCCCTGGGGGTGTGGGGTGTGTTTCCCCCCTGCCCCTCATTCTTCTTCTTCCTCCTCCTCCTCCCTCTCTCTCTCTCAATGAGGGGAGACATTAATGATTTTTAGGCAGGACAATGATGCTATTTATGTTTTAGATTTGGTACTTTATGGAGAATGGATGGGAGGATGGAGAGGGGCCGAAAAAGAAATGGCTGTTGGGCTCTAACATGAGCAAACCTATACTGGCTTCCACAGAGGCAGTAGCAACTGAAAGAAAGGGAATGGGTGGATATGAGATACATTTTTGGAGACATAATCAGCAGGACTTACTCAAAAGATGAGTGTGGAGAAAGAAAAAAAAAATAACCATAACTCCCAGGATTTTCCTTGAGTGACTAGAAGAATGCGAAAATCAGGATGCTTCCAATTTTTTACTACTGAACAAAGAAGCCCTGAATATACCTGACATATACACCTTTGTGTACACATGTAAACAGTTCTGTAGAAATGTTTCCTACAAAGTAAGATGCTGGGCTACAGGGTGGGCACATTTTAAACAGACAGACCGTGTGAAATGCTTTCCAAAATGTCTACCACTTACACTCCCATAAGTAACAACTGCAAACATTGTCTATCTTTAGAAATTTCATTCAGATTAATATAAAAATATTCTTTAAATTTTCATTTCCATGACTTCCAGTGTGGTTTTTTTTCCTTTTCTATCCCTTTTAATTATATAACACATAAATACCTCCTTGTAAAAAATGTACATTGCCTAGCAAGTGCAAGGCCCTGAGTTTGATCCCTCGAACCACCCCCCCAAATGTAGACATTATAAATAAAGCTAAATTCTCTTTAACTTTCCTGTGTCTCCCAAGCTGGGGGTTTAGCTCAGTGGTTAGAGTGCTTGCCTAGCAAGCACAAGGCTCTGAATTTGATCCTTGGCACCAAAAAAATAAAAATGAAAAACCCCAAACTTTCCTATTTCTCTCATCAGGGTTTCCCCTCCACATCCTGAGGTAACCAGTGTGTTTTGTTTTTAGATAGAGTTTTGCTATGTAGTTCAGGCCAGCCTTGAACTCACTATGTAGCCCAGGCTGGCCTCGACTTCACAGTGATTCTTCTGTCATAGCCTCCCAAGTGTTGGGATTACAGGTGTGTGCCACCACATCCGGATTTTAGTATTTTTTGAGTAACCACTGTTATTATCTGTTTTACTTGTACCATCACAGAAATCTTTCCACACTCTACTGCTAGAGACAAATCCCCAATCCCTTTTCTACACATTTGAAATCTTTATATTAAAAAGAATCATAGCTTAAGCATCCCTCAGAAACTGTTTCACCAGCAGTCTGTTTAGCATGGAAAAAATAATCTAACCAGAGTGTTTCATTTAAGCCGTCTCTAAATTAGTGACATTTAAGCCAAGATCTTCTCCAATTAGTCAAGCCCTCTGAGCCCTGGTTTGATCACCTGTAAAATAGAAATGAAATAAATACCTCTAAGACTTGTCAAGTTAAATAGATAACCCCTGAAAAAGAATGTAGCATATATCCAACAAATATTAATAACCTCTACAATTAAATCCTCGCATCTAGTGGTCTGGAAACTGAGCCATTCTTGAAAGGAGATGGAAGATTCCACCCAGAAAATGAAGTTAGTTTGTCTCGAAATAAAACGTTTTTCATAATATAAGGGCTTCCCAAAAGATCTGAATTTTTCTCCAAAAATTTTAGCACAATTTCTTTTTTGTAAGATAGAAAACAAGAAGATTTAAAAAAAAAGAAAACAAGAAGATTTAAACATAGACCTAGTTGCTAGAGACATGGATGTTCCCAGTCCTCCCTCAGGCACACCCTGGGGAGCCAGATACCTGCGTGTTTCTGAGGGACCTGCAGGACAGGGCTGCTGCCTTGGCCAGAGACCTCCTCCATACACAGGATATGACCTAATCTTTGGCCCCCACTGCAAGGAGCCAAGGTCTCCCCAGGACTTGTCAAAACACATCCTATCACCCCTAGCTGAATGTTCCCAGGGCTAGAGATCCGACATCAACCCCCTCTACGACTGATCCTTAGTCAAAGCAAAATCCAAGTGTCCAGAGACCTGAATGTCTCCCTATGAATGGAAATCAGCCAAATTTCAAAAAGCCCTCTTTGCTGGAACCACCCAAGAAGGCACCATTTTATCTGCACTGATAACCAGAGCTCCTGCAGGAGTTTCCTCACCTTTCCACTTCTCCAGGCACAAAGCCAGGACTCCCCCAGCAGATCCGAGAGTGGGCATTAAACCCTCCCAAATACTTGATGTGTACACACAGTCATGGGGGAGGCCACAAATTTGATCAGATTTTCAAAGAGATCTGTTACCCAAAAGATTCAGAAGCACTAGTAAAAGATTTCCTAAACATTCTGCCAACATACAAAAACTTTAATGGTAGCTTGAGAAACTGGGATGAGGGGATGGGGGGATGGATGTAGTAGGTATTCCCCAAATTGTTCCTTGACGAGTTTTAGGATTGAGCCCACAGTATAGAAAGAATCAGGCACTAAAACTACAAAAAAACAAAACCAAAAACAAAACCAAAAAAAAAAAAAAAAAACCAACCACAGGCAGAAGTAATACAAAGGTCCACCTCTTTTCTGTAATGGGAAAACACAGAAATCCCACAAAATTATGACTTTGCTTTCACTTTTACTCTCCTAGGAGCTTCATCTCCAACTGGGACACAGGAACAATGGAGCCAAAGATAAGTGAAGGCAGCTCTGGGAGGGGTGCTGTCAGCATTTGGGGCAGGATACTTCTTCACTGTGTGGGAAGATTCAAACACTGCAGGGTTTAACATCCCTGGGGCTAAGGCATCCTGTGCTGTACTCCAGGTCAATGAGTTAACCAAAACAACCTCGCTTGGTCCCAAACCTTCCTAGGACAACATCTCCTTCAAGTGAAAATCACTGCAATTTAAGGAAATAGATGTTGTGTGGGTAATGTATGTACAATAAACACTTATTTGCAGAGAGCCTATAGATTACAAAGTCCTTTCATTTTCATATCCTTTAAGTATCCTCAAAGTCCTGCACAATGGGTAACATCCCCCAAAACAAAAGTGGCTAAAGGTTACAAGATTTGCCCACCGTCATTCAGATGAGAAAACTATAAAACTGGATCAAAATGTAGGTCTTTTGATTCCAACACTAATGATCTTTCTTTCAAACCAAGTCTGAGCCAGTAAAACTCAAACCAGCTACTTTCTCCCAGAACAGGCTTTTTTGTTTTGTTTTATTTTTATGGTTTCATGGGAAATTCTGGGACTGGCTCCCCAGATCCCTACAAGGAAGTTGGTAAAAACAGAGCAGCTCTAAACTCTAAGTAGTGTTTTTTGTTTTGGTCTAAGTAGTTTTTAAAACAATAACTACTCCTTAAGGAATCTAGACCCCAGGCTCACACTCATGTCTTATTTAGAGAGGGTCTAGGCAAATGGAAGAGGGTCATAATATTCTCCATTCTGGATTTAAGCAGAGATGAGCAAGTAAGGAAAAAAAGACAGCACCTATTTCTGTTGATGTGTGTTAGGGATTCAGAGGCAAGATTACTGGCCCCACTCCAGCCTTGGCCAATAACCCTGAGAGAGGGTGGAAAAGTGGTTAATGAGATGAAGAGGGGGAAATGAGAATAAGAACAAAACCATCACTGGTATACTACAGCCTAAACCTTTCCTTTACTGGCAAAGTCCACTATATAAACTGAGACTGGTGGTACACATCTGTAATCCCAAAATTTGGGAGGCTGAAGCAGAACAATTGCTACAAATAGCAAGTTTAAGGCCAGCCTGGACTGTGTAAGACCATGTCTTAAAAAATAAAACAACAAAAAAAATATACCATGTAAGTAATTCTGTGAGCCCTTGATGGCTCTGACCAGTATTTAAGACACCTTTGAATGACCTCAAAGTGCTTTCTTTTTTTTTTTCTCTCAAAGTACTTTCTAAACTAAGAGTATGCAGATTTACGAAAGTTGAGAGATGCTGCCCCCCAAACCAAAAAAACCTCTCTCCAGGTCCTCCCCTACCCAACACACAACTCCCAACCCCATGCCTTTGCTGTGAAGTGATGAAAGACAGAAAGGGTAAGAGAATTGGAAAGGGGCTGGCAGTGCACTCAGTAGTAGTGTGCACTCAGCATCATGGCAAGCACCAGGCCCTGAATTCAATCCCCCAACAGGACACACATGGACGGACGGACGGACGGACACACACACACACACACACACACACACACACACAAAAGAAAGAGAATTGTAAAAAAGATAGTACAGAGGAGGGTAAGTATCTCCAGGCCAATGAGGCAGTCTGATGCTGTTACCGGGTTTGGGATGCCAGAGTCTCCTTTGAGAGGTGGTTTTCGAGTTTGTGTCCTGAACAAAGATTTGGTCAAGACAAGTGCAAATGATAGCAAGGTTTTATATTTATTAAAGGCAGGAAAAGAAACAGGGTCTGTAGAATAAGGGCCAAGCAAAAGTAGGAAAATAGGGCTGGGGATTCAGCTCAAGTGGTAGAATGCTTGACTAGCAAGTGCAAAGCCTTGAGTTCAAGCCCCAGCACAAAAAAAAAAAAAAAAAAAAAAAAAAAAGTAGGAAAATAAGCATGCTATATGGGACAAGAGCCGGCTATCATGAAAGAACATAGCAGCGGAAGAGCTCAGAGGTGACTGTCCCTTTTGTATCTCTCACCCTCTGGCTGAGTCCTGCTCAAATTCTCAGGAGAGCAAGAGTCTCAGGAAGATGGCACTCCGATTGGATTCACAAGCAGGGTTTTGGGCATTGTTCTGCTCAGGTGTCCTGGAATTTGGTAATTAAAGGCCACGCCTAATTCCTCAGTCAACCTGCCACACTCTAATCTCCTGCCTCAATACTACCACAAATCTTGGGGGATTCACTCTCATATAGATGAAAAACAAGATAAAAGATGTAGTTTTGGGCTGGGGATTTAGCTCACTGATTAGAGTGCTTGCCTTGCAAGCACAAGGCCCTGAGTTCGATCCCCAGCACCACAAAAAAAAAAGATGTAGTTCTGCCAAGGGAGGCAAAAAGACTGGAAATGGGAACTCAGGAATTCCAGCTGCCCAGTTCAACTGTATTCTGGAATCCTCTCCACTTCTTCAAGGATAACAACTTTAAAATCCCAAATTCCCATCTGCTGCTAATTTAAGAGGCAGTCCTGAATTACCTAGCAAGGACCAGAAGAGCGGGAGGCTCTGACGACTGCGCCCTCTCTTATTGTCAAAGAAAAAGGTCCCTGCCTTTCTCTAAAGTCATTTCCAAACTGGGAATGAACCGTTGGCCTCTCTGAGCACGACTGCAGCTCAGTGGAGACTTGGACAAATGTTTCCCCAGAATGGAGGTGACCGGCCCAGGAGACCAGATGACAGGCTGACTTCAGGCAGCCAGCACTGCTGTCCCCTAGGCTCTGGGGCCGATATTCTGGTCTTGACCAGAGAACCAGGGTCCTGGCTCTGCCCAGCCTTGCTAGGCAACCTTGGAGGCATAGTAGCTCTGTGGTCTCATTTCCTCTTCACCTTCGCTTTTTTTTTTTTTTTTTTTTGTGGTGCCGGGGATTGAACTCAGGCCCTTGTGCTTGCAAGGCAAGCACTCTAATCACTGAGCTAAATCCCCAGCCCCTTCGCTTCTTTTTTCACTTCACTGAAGATTAGTTATTTCCACCAAGACCAGTTCCTGTTCCAGCAGCTGTAGCAGTTGTCTCCCCAGAGACAGTTATGAAGTATTGGTGTGGCTGCCACCTGGACCGTCCCAGCTGCAGAACACACATTCAACAAGCCCTAAGCTAGAGAGCCTTTTCACGAAGAAGAAAATGAGAGGCAGGGAGCAATTCCAAGAACTTTACACTGGATGCATTGGTGTTCATTTTAGTATTTTATCCTTATATAACATTGATGTGCTTTATATGTGAAAAATAGCGCTGGGATGTAGCTCAGTGGTAGAGCACTTGCCTAGTATGCACAAAGGCCTGGGTTCAATATCCGGGACTGAAAAAACTAACACAAGCGAAAAATATTTTATAAGAAAAAAATACATATTTATCCCCAGCAGAGAGCAAAGGATCCAAACAAAAGATGGCCAAAATGCTCATGAAGAAATATTTAGAGAAATGTAAATTAATATTATTAATAAAATCAGCAAAAATTTTTTAAAATTTAAACTATCCTGGGGTTGGGGATTTAGCTCCGTGGTAGTATGCTTGCCTCACAGTGCAAGGCCCTGAGTTTGATCCCCAGCACTGGAAAAAAAAAGTTAAACTATCCAGGAATAGTTAGCTTAGAGAAGAAAAAGGAGACACTCATATACTGTCCATGAAAAAGGGAACTGGGGCTGGGGATTTAGCTCAGTGATTAGAGTGCTTGCCTAGCAAGTACAAGGCCCTGAGTTCGATCCCCAGCACCAAAAAAAAAAAAAAAGAAAAAGAAAAAGGGAACTGATCCAACTTTTTTAAAAGGTATAGCTCTCAAAGGCCTTTAAAAAGCATAGAATCAGGTACTCAATAATTCTACTTCTAGCAATTTATCTAAGGTAATCATCAGAGATGCTCACCAATACTTATGCACAGGATGTTCATCACGGTGCTACTTATAATAGCAAAAAAAAAAAAAAAAAAAAAAAAAAAAGTGAGCCAGGCACGGTGGCACATGCCTGCAATCCCAGCTACTTAGGAGACTAAGGTACAACAGAAAAAAGTGCATGGTAACAATAAAATACTATGGTACATGTAGTGCTATGCAGCTCTAGAATCCTAAGACTGAAGAACATTTAAACAGATGAGAAAATGCTTGAAATTGTAAAGAAAAACTAGGTTTACAAAACAATATGCACGGCATGATCCTAATTGTTAAAAATATATTCAAGTACGTAAAAATGTCAGTACATGGTGAGATTGCAGGTGATTTTAATTTCTTACTTATACCCTAACATAATTTTAATTTCATCTTTATTTCCAAATTTGTTTAACAAACGTGTAATTTTCTTTTTTTTTTTTTGGTGCCGGGGATCAAACTCGGGGCCTTGCGCTTGCTAGGCAAGCACTCTAACCACTGAGCTAAATCCCCAGCCCCTCGTGTAATTTTCAAAATCAAGAAAAAAGAAACTACTCTCAATCCTCTTCCTTTCTCTTGAGGACACTCACATGAATTATCTTTCTAAAAAACCGCTTGGGAAAAAAATAAAAACTAAAAAATTAAAAATAAAAAACCATTTGGAGGGATGGGGTACAGCTCAGTAGGGGTAGAACACTTGCCTCACCTGCACGAGGCCCTGAGTTAGGGGGAAAAAAAGGAAATTTTATTTTGGACTTTAACAACATCTATATACAACAACCTAGCAAGGTCAATTTTAGGGTTCCATCCTAAGGAAAACTCTAAACACTGAAAAGACTGCCGAGCCTGACAGTGCACGTCTATAATCCCAGCACTTGGGAGGCTGAGGCAGGAGGATTGCTGAGAGCTCAAGGCCAACCTGGGTTACATAGTGAGTTCAAGGACAGCCTGAACTACATAGTGGGACTTTATCTTGAAAAAAAAAAAAACATAAATAAATAGACAGATAGAAAAGACTTTGTATGTCAAGTCTTGTTTTTAAATTTAAACATTCACTGACAATTTCGATCACATCTCATATATACTGAATACCACATGTTGTACCAAACTCTATGCAGAGCAAAAAAAAACCAAAAAAGTCTTAAGACACACTGACAGTCAGGTGTGGTGGCCCATGCCAGTGATCCCAGCACTTGAGAGGCTGAGGCAGGAGGACACCCTCGAGTTCGAGGCCAGCCTGGTTCAAATCCAGTTTGAATTACAGACCAGACCCAGTTTTTAAAACAACAACAACAACAACAACAACAA
>PVJO010029697.1:0-16478 GCA_004026905.1 Hystrix cristata
AGCATCTATTTTGAGGGGGATTAAAAGCAATGGTTGTTTTCTTTACTGTAAAAATATTTTATATCACCTCTCCTATATGTGATTACTTTTAAAGTATAGGTTAAAGATTTATAATGAAACCATAGAGAAGACAAGCACAGTGATGCATACCTGCACTCTCAGCCAATTGGAAGACTGCAGCAGGAGCGTTGCTTGAGTCCAGGAGTTGAATACCAGTTTGAGCAACATAGTCACACCTCATCTCACAATCAGTCAGTCCATCAACCAACTAATAAACAAAATCATGAAGAAATGAAAGTTGCAAGTACATAGAATGGATTTTATAAGTTTATCAGAGTTAGTTGAGATATCTTTGTAACTTAAACTTACGTGCATTGAATTGTCTTAGATATTAGTAAGTAAAAATGGGCACCTAAGTTTATATAGTTTTTTTTAATGGTTATAAGTAATACTTGGGTTACTATGCTATTTTGGAACCCAAAAATATTTTGTCAGAATTACCATTTGTCATTTTTCTGAACATAGAAAAATCACAAATTGAGAAGTCATGATCATTCATTAACTACAGAATTTGCTTACTTATATTGTAATTTAATCATTGTCTTCTTGATTTGTCATACGATTTGAAACAAATTTCCAGGAGCATATCTTTTTTATTGTGAAGTATTTATATTATACAGCTCTGATACTTAAATTCTAGTAATCTTGATCATCTCATCAGGATAATTGCTATAAGTCACCTCCAAGTGAGTTTATAATAAAATTGTGAAATATAATCCTGTCAATCTGGGGGTAGAAAATGAGATCAGTGGTAAGGAGAAAAGCAATTTCCTTTTACTTTTCATCTGCAGTTTCCCAAGACTGTTGCTAAAATGAAAAAGAGGCAGAATTACCTACAAAAATGTTGACATCTTCATTGAAAAAAATGCCGTAGAGTAATAACTTTAAATTATTGTAATCTCCTTCAGTCCTTGAGACATTGTAAATCACAATGCCAATGAAACCAGAGGATTCTTTATCCTCTCAACATAAATAATAATGGATTCTGGATGAGTAGGTGAGTAGATACTTGTAAGACTATTTAAGTGCTTTGATTTAGAGTCGTCAATGAGCTCATGAAATCAGAGAAGAGAAGAGAAGGTAAACAGCATGTAACGGATATGAAAATTTTAACATTGAAGTTTTTCTAAATACTTGAATGATGCACACAGTTTATGGGCTGGTAATAAATACTGCCTTTTAAAGAAGTAAACATCTTTGAGAAGAAAACAGTCACAGTTTCATGGTGACTGAATAAGAAGAAAAACTCATTGTGAGCTTTTAACTCTCATTTTATTATGTTACTATGAAGAATTACTGAAGATGTTAAATGTGTCCGTTTGTGTGTTTCTTTGAATTCTTTGGAAGAATTTACAAATATTCATTTGCAGAAATTGGCCCTATGCTTCATTTCTAGCATTATTTATTTCTGCAACAAAAATTTGAGTACTTCTTATTGGGACAGGAAAAGTCTGATCAAGGCCCTGCCCCTAAGAACTATTTCAGATTTCCCTAAAAATCTCAGTTGAATTTTTCTTTAATATTAGACAGATTTTGACCTCAGACTTTGATCTGTCTTTGAAGCTGAACAATTGTGTGCGAATTCTCTCTACCAACAAGCCATACAAGGAGCAAAGGGGCCACAGCACAAATTTATGTTAATAATATTTTACTAGTAGCACTTAGACACATAAAATGAGGATTATCCTCACTTGACATGATCACTTTTATGCATATACAAAATGGAACGGAGGTCCATACAGAAACTACCATGTGCAGTTAAAATAATATTTTCATATGCTTGAGTTTAACAATATTAAATTAAAACTTCTTGCCATATAGAGAACTCAAACATAGGTCTATTTGGATCCCATGACATAATAGTCTATGCTGATAATGAGGTGCAGGGAACACATACATTCCATTGCATACGAATCAATGAAATAATTATTCTCCATTTTTATAAAATTATACAGAGGAATTCAAAGACTGGAAGAATATTGATTAAGAATATGGAAAACACATTCATTATTTATAATTAGTGAAGTGAAAAGTTTTATTAAAAAATGGAAAGTAGCAAGAGAAGGAAAAACAATAAAATAACAAGTAAAAATATAGAATTATCAGTTTGATATCTTCATCATTTTTATTGAGGGATAAATGCTTAGTTATGATATTTGGTATAAAATTGTACTGAGGCATTTACTTTTAAGAACTACTATATCAACAACTTCATGATAGTTTTCTATTATTGTTTAAACATATCATTACAAACACAATGCCTTAAAACCACACACGTTTATCTCCTATAGTTCTGGAGGAGAAAAGTCCAAAATAGTTCACAATGGACTAAGTTCTAAGTGCCAGTTGGGATACATTCTTTTTGGGGGCTTTGGGGGAGAATCAGTTAACATCCCTATTTTAATTTTCTGAATTTAGTCACAACTGCAAAATCTCTTTTGGCATGGAAGACAATATAGTCACAGACTGAATACTAGAAGTGAGAAGCAAACACTTTTGTAGGACCAATATTCTGCCCACCGCAGGCTTATAACACTGCTCCTGATGGTAAGCAAGGTGCTATTGCAGAAAGAGTATTGCCCATGCAGACACTGATGATAGGTCTATGATATTATGCCTATAATATTGCTATGTAATACAATAATAGTCCCATAATATTACTCTGACATGGTCTGTACGTCATTAGTTCTCTATCACCATTATTTTTGTAAATGAATAAACAGAATAAACAATAAATCAGGCACGTCTTCCTTAATAAGTCAAGTATGCTTGAGTATTTCCCCGGTATGTCATAAAAATCAAATAATGTGACCTAGGCAAAAGAATAGGTAACTTACAAAAGGTAAGGGTTTCCTAATAAAATCAAACACAATAAAATGCTGACAAAATAAATACATACCACAAATTCCATAACCTACCAAGTGCCATTGAGAAAAGGGATCCTAGAATTGATATTTTCACGAGATTTCTTGGCTAAACTTTGGGCAAGGGACCTCTCAGCAGCACTGTACGGCAGTATCACAGAAGACCCCCATGAAACTTCAAAAGGAGATGAATAAAAACGTGTGAGGAAGGAGGAAGCGCGATGAACTGCGCTTACAGCACTGAGCACCGGGCACGGGCTCTTGAAGTTGGAGCCATTTCTGAATGAATCTGAAAACTCTGCCTTCCATTCTGCCCATTCCAAAACAAAACATGGTGTTTATTGCCTGTACTCACTGATGTAGAACTATGAGATACTTGTATTTAGCTCTTGAAACTGATCATTTTCACTTTGGGAAACCTGAGGATTAATAACCGTAATAATGTGTTCTTTTGATGCAATTCTTTCTTCAAAATAGTCAACAGTCATCAGAGACTCGGAAAAATTCATGCAAGAATTTAAAAAGATATGTTAGGAAATCAAAGTGTACTGAAGTTACTGAGGTGGGAAAGTGAGCAAATTGACTTATGGGCTGTTAAACAACCTTCTCACCTTACCTTGACTTGCCATTGCCTTTCTCTTTATGATTTAATTGCATCATCTGGTTTTTAGTACATTATCTGAAGTAGTGTTTTATTTTGACGGTTTCTATTTATATTTCCAACTTACAATCACACTGAAGTTGATCTCTCACATCTCCACATTTTTACATTTTCAATTAAAGATCTTTTAGTTGATGTTACTATAGATACCTGACATTTTATTATGTTAGCCTTTAGATTTCTTTTCATTACACTCACAATTGTCTTAAAGAACTTTGTGTAATTTGCCAAAAGGTCACATGAGTTTCTCTTAGGAGAACGGGGACAAGGGAAGGTAGAAGAGTGAGAACAAGGTGGAAAGAAGGCGAGAAAGGGAAAAGAAAAGGAGAATATATTTATTGATGTGCTTTGTAGTTTTCTACTATATGATGTGCAACATTTTGTTTATTTCAATTAACCTATAAAATAGTTGTTTATGTGTGGTCTGTGTGAAAGTATATCTAGAATATATATTTAAATTCAATTCTGCCTCACATGGTACATGCCTCTTCAATTTATGAAAAACAATAAAATTAAAATGCTTTGTAACTCTGCTTTTCAAAGCATAGTATAATAAAGGACAACCCTATATTCTCTCTTCATGTACTATGCCATGTTGGAAAATTTCCCTGCGTTTGTTAGTAAGAACTAATACATACCCCAGAGGGTTATTGTGAGGATTACATGATGGTATATATAAAATTTCAAGCAGAGGGCGTGACAAATGAGGCAATTAATAGTGAAATAAAAAAGAGAGAGGGAAAAAATACAAAAATTTTATTATTTATTACACTTAAAATTTCTTAAGTTTTTGGCCTTTTGTGAAATGGATACTTAACATCGGCTCAAATTCAAGAAGAAAAGGTAAATAAGCAGTCTTCATAGATGATTTCAGGACATGTGGCCTCTGTTCTGAGTTGTACCACGAACATCTGGCAGGCTTCATTTTCCTCATTGTTTTCAATGCGATTTGGGCAAGAATTGTTACATATGTACTTAGTCATTCATATTTAAAAGTGAGTATTTTAAAAATACATTATTTAGAAAGCACATTTTTATGCAAAGTCACAGTTTGAATCTTCCATGCAAAATTTGTGCTACCATTTTGATTGGACATATCCAGAAAAAGAGAACCTACTACTTTCAAAAGAGAAACCTTATCCTCAAATGGGTTTCACTAATAGAACACTTATTTTGTATTGAATTAGTATCTGTCTTCCTTTGGCAACTATATTAGTTACTTTTCTAGAGTCAATGGTTTGCAAGACAGCAGATTTAGTACAGGACAAATATTACAACAAGTTACAACATTCACACACAAGCCCCATGCAGAAAGAGTGCAGAATGCCTATCTAAGCACTGGAGATCCGAAAAAGCCAGTCCAGGGCTGGGAGCCCACGGCAATGTCCCATGTACATCAGTGTCTGCACTGAAAGGCTGAAAGAATTTATGCTGGAACCAGGATATGATGCTCGCAGCAGAGACGAAGACCAGAACTCCCCTGAAGTGAACAGCAGCCATCCCCTATGACAGCAGGGCCCTGAGCTCCTTCTGTGATGAGAATAACTGAGTTCCCTTCAGGAGAACCAGCCACAGCAGAGCTGCTCCTGGAAAACAGTCAGCTGCTATCTTCCACTCCTGCTCTCCTTTACCTTGTGTCACCAACAGTCCTCAGCTGGATCTTCTATGCCCAGAACCCACCAACTCAGTCCGGATGGGTGTTCCTGCTCAAGCTGACCATAATAATAAGTCTACCACAGCAATCACACAGATGGGGTGATATATATATTTAAAAAAATTCTCATGAAATTTCATTTAGTATTTTTCCTACATTATAAACTTCTTGAAGAAGGAAGATTTGGCCCAAAATGATTATAAGTCTTAATCAGTTTAAGAGAGATAGAATCCTAGTTAATCACTTAATTACCTTTCTGATGCTACTGGTTTTCTATTCATTTCATTTCTATGCATAACTGGTTTAATAGCTCTTACTGAATAGGTTGTTTGAACTAATTGACTGGAGAGCCAAATAATCAAACCAATGCTGCATGGAGAGTCGGACTAAATATCTCATCTTACAGAATTTAACTGGTCATTAGTCTGCTTTATGAAAGTCTTAACTAATTCCTACTGACCTCCTCACCCTGTAGTGGTCCTCTGGGTCATTCTATTCAGATGAAATCGCTTACTTTAGCAAATGAAAGCATTGAGTAGATCAATTTATTCTCCAATTGTTGCCTATTTCTTTAATAGCTCTTGATTTGAAAAAAAAACTGTTTCATTCTGCTCTTGCTCTTACAGTCTTTGATAAATGCATAATTTGTTCGTATAACTCCTTTCATTTCAAGGATTAAGAACTTTCCAGTTTTTCATGTTGTTGGAGAAATCGACTGTGGAGAAACCAAGCTCCGCTCAGTGAGTTCAAGAACTCACTTTTATCTAACGTTGATAGACCCAGGAGAGTTCACACTCCAAGACTCTGGGCCCTGAACAAAGTGATTTCAGGGTTTTTATATGATTGTACATCTTCCTGTTCTTGCTTGGTCCTCTTGTTCCCCGTACATGCAACGGTTTTAAAAGCTTCTCTAATTGGCCTTTAAATGTGTGTAGGCAATAGGGGGGCATAGACGGTGGTTACAGGATGTAGGGGGAGGGGTGGGATTACACTAGCCGAGATTACACTAGCTGGTGCTTAGGAACAGGTTGACTCAGTCATCAAGCACTGCTAAAGCAGCGAGGAAGGATTTTAGAAACTTATCAGAACTTATGACATTAGGCCCTGGGGCTTTGCTGTCTCAGTGCCAAATTCAACTTGTATATATTTTTGTAATATTTTAGTTTTTATTTTATAACAATTAAGGATGTACATGCAATTGTAATAAATAACACAGAAAGATCTAACTTGCTGTCTTTCTGCCCCTCCCCCACAAGAGGGTAACATAACTATAGAAAAATGTCACAACGACATAAACATTGATACAATCTCTTTACCTTATTCAGATTTCGTCAGTTGTAAATACACTGTGTGAGGGTGACGTATGTGTGTATTTAGTTCTATGCAATTTTTTCACATATGAATTTGACCACCTCTCAAGATCCAGAAGGCACAGATCCCTGTTGGAGTAGGAAGTCCCCAGAAATTCTCACGGACATCTTGCGCTTGCTACTGTCAATATTTTCCTCCTGCTGCTTCTCTTCCTTCTTAGACAAAGTTATCTCCCCACCCAGAGAGGAAAATCTTTTTTACTAAGTGGTGCTGGAACAATTGCATAGCCACATGCTTTATTTTATTCTGTTTTAAAATAGAAACTTAATCATTACCTCACACCAAATGCAAAAATTAACTTTACAGTTGTTTCCTCCTTGTACAGGAGCTTTGCTTTCTGCAGTTTCGGTTACTTAGAGTCAAATGCAGTCCAAAACTGTTAAATGGGGAAAAAAGAAACAATAAAGAAGTCATAAGTCTTAGGCTGCACACTGTTGTGACTAGTGTGGTGACATTCCCGATGTTCTACTCTAGCTCACTTAAAGACATGGGTAATTCTTTTGCCCAGTGCCTCCATACTACCTGCCCACTAGTCACTTCGTGAGTGTAGGAGTTATCAGATAGCTGTTGCAGTATTGCAGTGCTTGGGCTTAAGTGACCTTCCTTTTGCGTAATATTGGCACCAAAACACAATGTTAATCATGTTGGCAATGTGGATATGTCAAAGGAAGTCAGAGTTCTTTCATGTGAAAAGGTAAAAGTTTACTACTTCGTAAGGGAAGAAAAAAAAATCACAGTCTGAGGTTGCTATGAATCTAAACCAGAAGGAGAAAATAAATTTTTATTAGTTTTGCTGTTATACCTCAGACTACAAAAGTTATAGCCATAGTATATAGTAAATGCTTATATAAATTGGGGAAAGCATCAAATTATGGGATTTGTGTCATGTTTAATTGTGTCAACTTGATTGAATAGAGAAACACCCAGAAATTGGTATTGGTAGAATATAGTTCTATGCATGTCCGTGTGTTTCTAGAGATAATGGGCATATGCTACAGCGAATTTATGGGAGAAACCTGCCCTAAACATGGGTGACACCATCAACAAAAGGAGAAGGAGGAGGAAGCCCGGCGAGCAGCACTTGATCGCTTTCTCTCTGCTTCCTGGCCACCATGAGGTGAGGCCTTTCCTTCACCACACACTTCCACCAGGACATTCTGCCTCATTATGTGCCCAGAAGGGGTGGGGCTTTCATAATAAAAATTGATAAATTGAATAGTGTTAAAAAGTCATATCACAAGGCAATAAAACTGAATAGATTACCTAAGAATAAAGCCATGTATATATATACAGCCAACTAATTTTTGGCAAAGATGAAAAGTATATGGTTCAATGAAAAGAGAGTTTTTCAATAAATGGTGCTGGGATAAAATGGATATCCTCATGTAGGAGAATAAAACTAGGTTTTATCTCTCATTAGTAACAAAAAACAACTCACAATTGATTGAAAACTTAAATATAAGACATAAAACCATGATGCTAGTAGAAAATTCATCATGACATTAGAACAGGCAAAAATTTCTTTAACAAGAACCAAAAATCACATGAAAAGAAAAAAAAAAGCAAAAACATACAAATGAGATTACAACTGAAGAGCTTCCGCACAACAAAGTAAACCATCAACTGAATGAGGAAACTTACATAAAGGGTGAAAATATTTGCGAACTGTGTATCTGAGAAGGAGTTTATATCCAGAATGTATAAGGAACTCAAAACTCAAGAGCAGCTAATAAATAATCTGACTAAAATGTACAATGTAGCTAAATGGAAATATCTCAAAAGTACATATAGCTGACCAACATGTAAACAAGAAAACACTCAACATCGGTAATCATCAGGGAACTGAAATCAGAACCAAAAGGAGAGTTAACCTCATTCCAGTAAGAAAGGCTATTATGAAAAAGACTAAAGATAATAAGTGCTGGTACAGATGGGGAGAAAATGAAGTCCTTGCAACCCATTTGTCAGAATATAAACTTATTCACCATTATAGAAAACAATTAGAACTTCCATATGATATAGTAATCCCAGTATTGAGTATATATCCAAAGGATATGAAATCAGTTTGTCAGATATGTCTACGCTGCAGTGATGAGTGCAACACTATAATTGCCAGAAATGGAAATAATTTGTGTTCAGTAATGAATGGATAGAGAAAATTTGGAATATATACATTCATATATATATATATATATAAAAGCTGTCCAGCCATAAAAAACTAAACTGTGTCTTCTGCCATAATATGGGCAGAACTGGAAATGATTATGATTAGTGAAATAAGGCAGAAAGAGAAAGACAAATCCTGTATGATCTGATTCATATGTAGAGTTTAAATAAAACCGCTCTCATAGAAATTGGGAGTAGAGTCATGACTACCAAATGTTGAGGAGAATAGGGTGGAGAGAAGAATGGGAAAAGGTTGATCAGTGGGCATTGAGTTACAGTTACATAATAACAAGATATTCTACTCTGCTATTACACAGTAGGGTGACTATAGATCACAACAGATTAGTGTATATTTCAAAAGGCTAGAAGAAGGGATTTGAAAAACTTTCACCGTAGAAAATGAAAAATGTTTCATGAGATAGATATGATTAACCTGATGTAAACATTTTACAATGTACAATGAACTGAAGTGTTACATGGTAGTCCAAATACGTACGCTGATTATATTTTTATGCATAAGTTAAAATAAGTTAAATTTTTAAAAATCATATCAGACATAATAATTTATTGAGATTAGAATCTTTCTTAGGTAATTAAAAAATATAATATCTGATTACTAGGTTAGTAAAGAAAAATAAAAATGATAAGACAAAACCCCCATGTTAATGCAATTGCCCAAAACTGAAAATCACAAGTCTGTCAACAAAGGATTGATAAACTTTTGTGCACCCATAAAATACAATACTACTGTGCAATATACAGAAATATTCTACTGACCCATGTAACAACTGATACATGTATTTGTGGGTAAGCCACAAATACATTTAATAAGTCAGTGAAGTCCTATTCAAATGGCTACATAGCATTCAATTTTATGATTGAAGAAGAAAACTTTTAAGGACAATGATGAGTTTTTTTTTTTGTTTTTTTTTTTTTTTTTGGTGCTGGGGATCGAACTCGGGACCTTGTGCTTGCCAGGCAAGCACTGTAACCACTGAGCTAAATCCCCAGCCCCAGTGATGAGATTTTTAAAAAATAAAATTCATAGAAAATCTGTATGGTTGATTCCAGTTATGAAGAAAACCACACTGAATGCAAACCTACATGTTCTTTAGCAACATTTATATCATTAGAATATACAGGTACAGTACATCTATTAAAATTTTAACACAGACAGATGTAAATCCAGATGTATTGTCCCACAACTCTAATATTTCATGGAGTAAAACGACCATGCCAAAGGGCAAATACTTTTCATGTAAATGACTATCTACCATTATAATACTTTTGAACTGATGCATTAGGAGTTACCAAAAAACAAAATATAAGGAAAGTATAGTTAGGAAGGACAAAACAACACATATTACACGAATATTTTCCAACTGCAAAATCCTGAGACTTTATCACGTATTATCATAGTATTGGAACATTACTTAATCTGTAATGGAGGAAAACGTGTTTAGATAAGGAAGAGATGGGCGATGAGGGAGATGAAAACAAGAATTAAGATGTGTTATGTACATGTACCAACTCCCCACAAGAAATAGAATAAGTATGTGCTGCAAACATGTATTAATAAAAAAAAAACCTGAAAAAATAAGGAAGACAAAAATAGCTTTATTTGAAAAATACTGATTAGAATTGGAAAGAATGCAAATTTAATGTTTTCTACACTGTTTAGTTCAGGGGCATTTGGGGTGAATGAACATTTCAAGCAATACTAGGTTTTAATATATAATACGAATTTTATTTTTCTATTCATCTTTCTGTGTGATAGCTGAACCTGAAGGCTATAAAATCATCCCACTTTAGAGTCTTGAATAAAAATGATAAACTCAAGATATTAAAACTCAAAGAGATGAACATTTTCTATATATTTTACTCCAATCAAAAAGGCAATTATTCTTTAGTCAGCTTACCAGATAAGTTCTGACTTTGGGAATAAGCTGCAGCAGGTATAATAATGTCAGTGCACTTTGGATTGTCTCTTTTTATGGAGAAATTGCCGTAAAAGGCCTCTGGGAATGAAATCAAACAGCTGCTCAACTCCTGAATTTAAGAGAAAGCCTAATTTAAAATGTGTTTAACATCTTTTTATTTTCATTAGTAAAAGCATAACTTTTGGAAATCTTTTTCTTTCTTATTTCATTATCTTCTACTACCTTCTTGTTTCCTAAGAGAAATGAAGCTGACTGAGATATTCTAATACAACAATGGAAATTCTTAAAAGAAGCTTTGAATGTTTGTTCCTAAAGCAAATTACAGATTAATTTATCCAATCACTACATAGAATAAGAAGGAAAATCAAAGAGATGTTTTCAACAAATGGAAAGAATTGTGTTTTCACTGCATGGTAATTACGCAGGGAGCCTTGGCTGGCTTCTCCCAGCATGGCTTTTGTATAGGTGACTCCTTTCTCTGTCATGAAGGATACACAAACATCAGCGGGAAAATGTTTGGGGGCTGGAACACCCACGAAGCACACCCTAGGCAAAATATCCCTTTCCTGCTCTTTTTATTTTATTTTTAGTTTGTTTTGCCTTTACTAAAGACTAAGGAAAACTAAATCAGGGAATATTCAGGATATACACTGTTTCTTCCTCATGTTCATATAGTCTGGGACAGCCGAAATAGAATCCAGAGACATTACTCTTCCTTCCCTTGCACAGCTAGATAGAAGGAAAACAAAAGCAAGAAGGGTGGAGGTGGTGTGAATGCACATCCCACAAGTAACTTCAATAATTTGTATTCTGTTTTACATAAAGCTGTAGTTACCGTATTAAATTCTATAGGCTTACTAAATCATTATTACAGTTTCCCTTGAGGTAGTTAAGTCTTTTTTGGTGCTCTACATACTTTCAAGGTTCTATGTTATGCATATGTATGTCCAAGAACAGCATTTGGAAAGCACGTATAACTGGGATGTTTTTCAAATGATCCTGATTAGTCTGAGTTGTTGCATAGGAGCGCAACATTTGTTCATCTTGTGACTGCTGTTCCTATCAGCTATCACTCGGATCCCAGAAAAGTTGTCTTCTTCAAGCCAGAATGCAATCTGACTAACATGATATGAAAGGCAACTAAAGATGCAGTGGAGGACGCTTACCACTCAATTGTCAGCCAACTTCGGACACACTGAGAAACTGCAGTTTGAGAAAATCAAGGGCGAGCCATATCAGAGACAGACCACCAAGAAGTGAGACCTCACAAAGACACAGAATCTGCTGGCATCTTAGTCTTAGACACTCAGCCTCCAGATGGTGTGAAATACTTTTGCACTGATCACAAACCACTCAGTCTGTCCCGTTTTCTTATAGCAGCCCCAAATGATACCCAGTATTAGAAAATAAGACCTGACATGAGCTACTTGGAATCTGTTACAACTTTTCTAGAGGTTCCCAAAACACCACTGTTGAAAAATTATCCCAAACTATGAGAATACATGAAGTGCACAGTGATCAGCTAAGATAACTAGAGAAAGGCTTAAGTGGATATAGAGTCAATTTTATTGATTTAAATTTTAAGATAGTGGTGTATTATAAAATTCTCTTTTTCATTCAGTTTATGCTTCACTAAGTATATGAGAAATAAATATTATATTATTTCTTACCATTACTTAAATATTGTTCTTTTTTCGTTTTTGTACTTTTTGATGTTCTTGCCAGTTTTAATGTCAGAAGCCAGCTAACAGTTAAGCGAACAATATATTATATGAGGACAGCTTTTACTGAAGACAAAGTTAGCTAAGAAGTCAAAGAACAACATAAAGTTTACCCCTTACTATTCCCATGACTACATTTCTATTATTCCATATGCTACGGACATATTTTTTAAAACTCTAAGTAGATTTCTGTGGTGTTTATTTCTAGTTTTTTTATGTGACTGGGACTTGAGAAAATGCATCTTTTTGTAGTTACTTCACATAAAATTTTAATCATTTCTAAAAGCACTTATTAATTGTACTCTGGGGCTTGTAATAGAGGGATAAATACATAATATAATAAAGGAGCTATTTCTCAGAAGCATTATTCTGCGCTTTGAAAGTTTAAGCCAAGTACCTAAATTATTAAAAGATGAATAAAAGATGTGGTGCTACATGGGCTTAATCGTGTCCTTCAAAAAGAGATGTAGAAATGCTAACCTCTAGTCAGTACTTCACAATGTGACCTGATGTGGAAACAGGGCTACTGCAGACTTAATTAGTTAAGTTGCAATAATGTCATACAAATAAGGTGGGCCACTTACCCAGCACGACTGGTAACCTTGTAAGAAAACGGCCACAAGAAGACAGAGACTCCCTGGGAGAAAACTGCGTGACAAAAAATAGCAGTGATCAAAGTCACGCTGGAAGCCAAAGAAAATTGAGGCTTGCCAGCAAAACACCAGCAGCTAGAATAGGCAAGACAGGATCGCCTTTCGCGTTTCAGAGGGATCACCGCCCTGTTAACACCTTGATCTGGGACTTCTAATTTCCAGAACTATGAAACAGTAAATTTCTGTCCTTTTAAGCCATCTGGTTTTGGTATTATGTTGTAGCAGCCCCAAGAAACTAGTATAAATAGTAAGATCAATACTCTTAAGTGGAATAAATCGGACACACATGAGTAAATATCACATTGTTTCTGTTGGATAAGAAAACAAAAGTAGAGTCATTTGTATGTAAATGGATGTTCCTTGAGAACATACTATTAAGTGAAATAAATCAGACACTTATTAGTACACATCGAATTGTTTCTCTGATATGAGAAACCATAAGTGTAAATAAGGACAAAGGGGTAGAATAGATATTATGTTTAAAAAAAAAAGAGAGATAGTATTCAAAAGAGAGAAATAGATAGGGAAAAGGGGGATAAAGAAGAAGGTTAAAAGAAAAGTAAGATGAAAGGGGAAAAATGGTAAAGTGTAGCTACACTTGTTTCAAATAGGGAGGGGTGGGTGAATGGAAGGGAGGAGAGGGGAAGGGGGGAAGAAGGGGGAAAACCAAGATGTATCATGTACAGATACAAAATAACCATGTTGATTATGATCATTATGTATACAATGTACCAATACATGTTCTTGGTAAAAATAAAAAATTAAAAAAAGAAAACAAAAGTATAAATAAGGACCCAAAATATGTAATAGATATTGTGAAATAGGAAGAAAATATTCAAAGGGGAATTAAAGAATAGGAAGGGGAAAAGGAAAAGAAAAGAAAAAGAGAAAAGACGGAAAAAATGGAGACAAAACTGTCATAAATTAGGAGGGGAAGGAGAGTTTAAGGGAGGGGAGGGAAAGGGAATAAATCAAGATATATCATGTACAGGTACAAAAACCCTACGATGAATGTGATCATTATGTATATGTAAAATGTACCAATAAAAATAAATACTTTCTTCTAAAAATTTTGAAAAGATTAGAAAATCTCTCTGATCAGATACAGATAGATAAGGAACCACGGTATGGCAGGGAAAGAAGTCTAAGGAGGGCGATATTCTGCTTGTGTGTTTTAAATGTGCGATCGTGAATTTTCTTGATGCTGGAAACGTAGACGGCATTACAAGGACCACTCCGCTACTTTTTTCTGCTGTCATAATCCAATGTGTGAGACTGAGTAACCTGTGAGGAAAATACATTTATTTCTTACAGTTCTGGAAGTAGGGGCGTAGGAGAGCACGGTGCCTGTGCGCGGAAGGGACTTTTGCTGCGTGGGAGCCTGGCAGAAGGCACCACGAGGAAACACAGAACATGCTGTCAGAGTCCGTCTGCTCTGACAACACAATTGCTTTCTGGAAATCCCTGAGGCGTGAGCCCTCCAGACCTGATCAGCTTTCAAAAGCTCCACCCTCAAACACTATTCGCAGATAATCTTGGAGATGAAATTTCCAACACATTACCTTTGGGCAACATATGCAAACTATGGACTTGATTAATCTATTGCATCTGAATTTTCTCCCAGACACCCAATCAAATAAAGACTGTGAGTCAACATGTTTATACGGAGATATTTTCCGCACCAATTGATGTTCTTAAGAAAGCCTGTGAATATGTCTGTTGAATGTTTGCAAAATAACTCAATGTGATAATTGAATAAAGATGTCAATTGTTAAGAATTTTGAATTTTAGACCGGCTAAAAGACAGATATAGAAAGGGCATCTAGTAAAACGCATATGGGAAATCATGGAACCCATTAGCACTTCAGAAGACATTACACTTTGAGGCTATTAAAATATAATGAGGACAAAGCCCCCTAGATTTAATAGACATCTACCTGAAGGATGATTCTACAATAAAGTCAAGTAGACGTTGCTGATCTTCAGAGAGATTTCATCATAGCAGCAATTCATTCCAAACAGAAAATGACTTGATTAAACAACCATAGCAATGGTTGTCAGCTTCTTCAAGGGCTCAGAAAAATACAAAACCCGAAACTAAGTAACTCTAAACTTGAAATTTTCAAACAGAATGTCAAAGCACTGGAAGGACCATATAAATTTGATAAAATTGTTATTTTTATACTTCCTGTTATGTTATCTTATAAAATTAACAAGAAAATGAAATATTTGGTCATCTTGTGTTAAATAATTGAATTGGTAAGTGGTGAAAACTATTTTATTTTCACAAATATTTAGCAATATTTGAAGATACTTATGCTTCTGCTTATTGTATTATTCAGACTTCTACTATGTTTGTATGTGCATAAATGCTAGATTAAACACATTTCTGTACAGCTGTTTACAATCTTCTTCAACATCCCGGCCTTCTAGAGAATCTGAGCACTGTCTCCTCAGCCCAGACTCTAGGATGAATGTGTCTTTCAGATTGTCGTGGGGACTCTGTAGTACAGAATCTGGAGAATGGAAGAGAGAGTAAATGAAAACAGAGTAAGGCAAACAATGGGATATGTAGTAAAGAGAAGCAGAAAATAAGGGATAGAAAAAGAGGTTGGCCAGAAATACTAAGCCTAACCTTAGTCTGAAACATTCAGATAGTTCAAAACTCAAACTATAAAGAAATAAATCCTAAGTATGCCCTGACCGGTATGCTTTGGGAAAGAGTTGGGCCGATGTGATTTGCAGGAATGTTTTCCAGGACACAGCTTATGGAGAGTCAAAAACAAACAAGACACTGGGGTTTTAGTTCAGTGGTTAGAGTACTTGCCTTGCAAGCACAAGGCCCTGAGTTCGATCCCCAGCACCAACAAACAAACAAACAAACAAACAAACACACAAAAATAAGACAGCTACAACTAAAAGCAAAAAATGTCACCCCACCAAGGGGATAGCAAGGAAGAAAAGGGGAAAAAATACAAATATCATAACACAAAAGGCATCTACAGCATTGGAGGACTCACTTCAAAACCAAAATAAGCAATTAAATTAAAAAATCACTAGAATATATGAACTTTGCCAACATGAGAGGAAAAAAAATTAAGTTAAGAATATTGTAAAGACACGCTAATACTGTAAAATCTAACAAAAGCCAAGTCAAATTGACACAGACCTCTAAAAACCACCCTGAGGAAAAGAAAATTATAATCCAGTATCTTAAATAGAAGTATACAGACTATTTACTCAAACAAGTATTTATGGATATGAAAAACTACCTCTAGTTAGATATGTGAAAACTAGAAAATGTACAGAATATTGACCAAACTCAGGAAAGAAATGGAAGGAAAATTTCAGAAACGAATCAATTACAATATTCTCAAGATATAATGGA
>PVJO010029698.1:0-16485 GCA_004026905.1 Hystrix cristata
GTCCCTGGCCACGGGCCTGTAGGCCCGGAACAGGCGTCAAGCCCCAAAGAAGCAGCGAGATGAGCAACGCTGGGTCCTTTTCATTCCCCTCTGGGGGTGTGGAGCCAGAAGCTGGATTGGGGAAGAGACCCGCCCAACCTACAGCACCGCGAAGCCAGGGCCGGAGCCAGACGTCTGACGCCACACTTGCCCGGACTCCAGGAGCCTCCTGAAATAACTGGCAGGAAGTGCCAGCTTCACAGGGGACAGACACTTCCCTCCACACCTCCCAGGACGCTGCCAGAGTGGTTGCAAAAGGCTCAGAGCAGGGCGTGACTCAGAAATGACACCCACGTCTGCTGCTCCTTACCCCTGACCCAGTCAGTCCACAACCAGGAGGAACGTGGGGTGACAAACAGCTGTGACATGTCTCAATCAGAGTCATCCAGGTTGCCAGGAAGGCAGAAAGTAAAAACCGATGAAACCACCAAGTGAAAGAGGTATCAGGGAAGGGCAGGCAAGTTCACAAAAACCACCAGCAAGCACCCAGCACACTGCAAAAAGAGGGAGGATCCTTTCCCGCCCTCCTGCTGTCCCCGGGGCCTCCTAATCGGCCTGCCCCGCAGGCCCCACCAGTATACCTGAAAGTGGGAGTAAAATACGTTGTTGGCATTAAAAACAACAAACTCTTCTGGCTGGGGTGGCTGGGGTGGGAGGCCCCCAAGCCGGAGTCCAGCCTGAATGACTTAGCAATTTAGCAAGACCCTGTCTCTAAAAAATAAAGAATAAAAAACAAAAACAAAAAAGCTAAGGTGGAGCTCGGCGGTAGAGCACCTCTGGGTTCAATCCCAGTACCTCAAAAACAAAACAAAACAACCTCGTTAACGAGTTTCCTGCACGAAACAGACTTGGCAACGCCTCCGACCGCTGTCCTGGGTTTTGCTTTCTGGGGGTTCCACTACCTGCCACCCAAAAACAACCAACCGAAGATTGTGGGAACAGGGCTTCCGCCCGGAGCTCAAACGTGGTCAGCAGCATAAATACAATCACATCAACAGATTAAAGGAGAAAGTTTCTTCCATCTCAAAAGTCACAGGAAAACCCTGGCTAATATTCAGCCCTCGCTCGCGATAGTTTGTTTAAAGCGTACACTAGCTAACAACAGGATTTGGCCTTGATCCGACACCAGCGCTGGATCCTCAGACAGGTTGCCCAGCACCAGAGAGCCCAGTGGGTGGCTGGAGTCACAGAAATTGACTCTGCAAGCCAGAGAGAGACCAAGAGTCTCTCCCAGGGGCAGCCTCTCTGGCTCAAAGATGCCACCTGTCCCCGCGTCCCCACAGGCTTGTGCCTCTGTGTGTGTCTGTGTCTTTGTCTCGTCTCTTGAGGACCTCAGTGGGATTGGGGTGGGGCCACCACAGAGACCTCATTTGACTTCAGTCGCCTCTTTAAAGGCTGCGTCCCCAAAAGCAGCCGCAGTCAGAGCTGCTGGGGTCAGCACGTGCGCATCATGAGGGGGCACATTCAGCCATAAAAAGTACCTGCCAAAAACTCTGCAGAAAACCCCACTGGTGCTATGAAGGCAGCAAGAAACGTATATTGAGTCTTTGATTTCTTTTTTTCTTTTTTTTGTTAGCAGTTATCAGAAATTTTTAAAATTTAAATGTGTTTTAAGTAACACGTAAAAACATAAAATTTCCCCATACTAATGGTATGCTATGTGATAGTCCAATACATGTATGCATCGTGTAACATTCAAGTCGACATCTCTATCTCCTCAAACATTTTGTTTCATTTTATTTTGGCGGTACGGGGAATTGAACCCAGGGCCTTCACACTGCATTCCCCGCCCTTTTATTATTTTTTTATTTTCAGACAGAATCTCACTAAATCACCAGTTGCCCGTGCTGGGTTTGAACTTGCCATCCTCCTGCCTCAGCCTCCCAGAGTGCATTGTATCATCCTGTGTGGTAAAAACACCGAGAATCCTCATCTTTGAAATGTGCATACTGTGGTCGATACTCACACTTGTACAGTGACACACTGTACAGTTCTTGCCCCTGTCTAAGCTTAATTAGTCTCCACTGATCAACTTCCCCCAGTGCCTCCTGGCACCCCAGGCCAGCCCCTAGTTACCACCATCTGCTCTCAAGTTGTGAAATCAGCCTGTTCCAATTCCACATGGGAGTGAGGTCATCCACTACTTGTCTTTCTGTGCCTGACTTATTTCACTTAACATAATGCCCTCCAGCTCCATCAGACTGTCCCAAGTGAGAGGATTTCTTTCTTTTTTATGGCTGCCTAGTATTCCACTGTGTATGTACCACATTTTCTTTGCTTGTTCATTAGTCGAAGGGCACTTTGCTTATTTCCATTTCTTGATTACTGTGAATAGTGCCACAGACACAATCCTGGTGTAAATGGTATAAAGCAAAATCCTCTTACTGGAGGACAAACGCTGTGTGTTTTGCCGTGTGCGATGGTATGTACCACCTCTCCAAAAATAGTAAAGAAAATCTCATCCCTCCACTTGCTTTTTTGCTATAAACAGGAAGAAACATCACTCATTTTCTTGTCAGGAATCTAGCTTGTAGATTCCAAGGAGAACAGAAAGAAAGTTCAAAAATCCCTGGAAAGGTTAAATATTTTCCACCGTGTGCAGAGATGCAAATGACTTGAGCTCGCGGGCAGCAGGCACAGAGAAGAGCTGAGGCCGGCACGCCCTCCCACCCGCCCAGACTGCCTGGTTCACAGCCGTGTCCTTCACCTGCACTCGGAGCGTGGGCCTTGAACTTGGGGCACTCACAGTGCTTGGCACCCCCTTACCTAGCTCCAAAGCGCCATCTTCCCTGTGAAGTGGGTTCCGGCGTTTACCACCCGCCAGGGCCCCTTTCGTTCATGGCGCAAACACGGCAGTGTCTAGGGCCAAGTGCCCTGAGCTGCGGTGTACCCCAAGCCCAGCAAAACAGAAAAGGGGCGGGCGGCCAGAGGAAGGCGTGGGCAGACAGGGCCGACGCACACCAAGGCAAGGCTCATGGTCAAAGCTAGGCCCACTACACCCTTTTTTATTTTTCTGCTCCAGTTTTCTATATTTGAAAACTTGGCGACACCCCATCCACCCACTCTCCCACAGTCTCGGAACAACCTCGTGCCAGAGGTCCTCATGGTCAGTGAGGAAGCGGAGGCACAGAGAGGTTAAGTCACTCGGGCAGAGTCACACAGACAGAGCCGGACTCCGAACCCAGAGGCCTGGCCCAGAGTCTGTGCAGGTCACCCGCCCCAAGGCTCTGCTGCCTGGCAGAGTGGAGAAGGTGGAAATTGGAGCCCACGGTGCCAGGCAGAGCTGCACTGCTAGGCCAGGAGGACACGGGGACCAAGGGCACCAGGCGTCTCAGAAGCTGGGAGGTGTAAGAAGGCACAAGGGTGGTGCTTCGAATCGGTACGATGGAGTTCGACATCCCTCTTTTCTGAGTTGAATAGTGTCCCCACCAGATCTCATGTCACCTGCATCCTCAGACTGCAACCCTGTTTGGAAACAGGGTCTTGGAGGGTATAATTAGTTAAGCTGAGGTCACCCTGGAGTTGAATGGGCCCACGCGCCATGACTGGTGACACAGAGGCCCATGCAGAGGAAAGATGGCATTAAGCAGGTGGGGACAGAGTCTGACTCCAAGAATGGCCGACAGCCATCAGAAGCCAGGAGAGACAGATCGACATATACATAGCCGCCATCCAACTCAGCAGGATACCCACCTGTCTCCTCAATCATGAAAATCAGAATAACCCGAGTACATTCCTCAGAAGGCTCTGTCAAGATTTGATAAGAAGCCAGGCATAGTGATGCAGGCCTGTAATCCTAGGAGGCTGAGGCAGGAGGATCACAAGTTCAAGCCCAGCCCAGTTAACTTAGTGATTTAGAGAGATCCTGTCTCAAAGAATAAAAAAGGTCTGGGGATTTAGCTCAGTGGGAAGGCCTTGGGTTCAATTCCTAGCATACATATACATACACACAGAAAGGAAAGCTAAGAGATATTTGAACCTTTGTGGACTCTGTAAGAACCGGGCGAGATTGCCTGGAGATGGGGAAAAAATTATAAATATGTATAGTACTTTTGATGTAAAGGATGCAGTATTTCCATACTGAGCATATTTTTAAATTTATAATCTGAAAAGTATTCCACTGAGCCTAAGGTTTAGATAAAGCCTTGCATGGAATTGCAGAGAGAGATACGGGTTTGCTCAAGGTCGCATCCTTGGACTTGGGAGATGTCTGGATTTGGTTTCTGATAAAGACTTTGAGATCTTTCACTCAGGGCTTCCGGGCTGAGAGCCGGGCTCCATGATCCGCATCTCTGTCTCCGTATCTGACAGTAAATTCAAGCTAAGAAGGGGCAGCCCGGGTGGTTCCTGACCCTGCCAGTCTAACAATTCCTGAATTAAATGAAAGGAGCAAAATTTCAATAACAAAACAGAGGCATCCCTAGACAATCAAACCAGGCCTTCCTGAGGGTGGAAATCATAAAGATCAGCCTCACACAGAGGGTCACACATGAAATCACTCCGCTCTGGCAGCAGGCGAGGGAAGGAGGTATCTTGTATCTTCTCACCATTTTGGCTTTAGCTAAAGGACAGGATCAGTAAACATCTTTTCCTGTGGCCAGTTGTCGCCCGGCCTTTCTCACATACATTTTTTTTTCCTCCCATACTCTATCTAAGCAGTTTCCCCATGTAGTATGGGTAACAGAAACCCAGGATTTCCTGGTCGGGTTATGCTTTTTGCCAAGTTCAGTGTCTTGCAGGAATTTAGCACATGCTCACTACAGACAGGGCCAAGCAGGAGGGAGCAGAAAAACACAAGCAGGAAGTTCTACAGCTCCCAGAAGGAGCCCATCTTCCCAAGCAGGCTGCTACCATTCACTGTAAGGAATCCCAAAGAGACATGTCTAAAGTCTCCCTGGGAAATCAAAAGGCTGACAGGGAGGCAAAGAAGGGCAGCCCTACAGCCCCTCAAGAGCCCAGCCTTATTCCCAGTTCCTGAGGAGATATTCTGGTCCTTCCTCAAGGGACACAGGGACAAGCTATAAAAATCCTACACAGGACATGGTCACTCTTCAGAAAGCAAGGCTCCAGTATTGCTCAAGGTGCAGATAAGTAGAGTCACTAAGGACCCTGATTCACCGTGGCTTAAACAGGCACTCGTATGGAGGCTCCTTGTTTAATTAGATCCATTATGTGAGTAATCTTGCTAAGGCCATGGCGCTCAGTCTCTCGATAATTTATCTAACCCCTCCCTTGCCACAGTTTGTCCTCCACAAGAAGCGTGGAAATCTGATCTGCTTCTTATATTTGGGCTCTACATCCCCAATTTACTAGTAAAGCTACTTTCTTTCTCCAGTCAAATAAGCAGCTCAACGGTCACTCATTCTTTTCTCATTGTCTGCTAACAGTTTTTCTCTGCAACCCAGCCAGTGGGCCACAACACGCCAAGGTAGTCGGACAGCACGTGATCCGAGGTAGGCAGGGTCTACAGCTCTTTGCAGCTGGAAGAAGGTATAGAAGACTGAGAACTCCACTCCCTCAACACCCCATAAAGAATGATGGGGGGTGTGTCTCTCAGGGGGAAATGAGACAGAGGAGTGGGGTGTGGCAAAGCTGGCAGGGAAAGTGGTGATGGCCTGTTAATTACACAATCCCGGGACAGGTGAGGAGACAGTTCCCAAAGCCCTGCATGTGGACTTGTCTGAGAACTCAAGCAGGTTTCCCACAGGATGCTCTAGACCTGTGGGTGATACAGAAAGCGCAGTCCACATGAGTTTTTGCCACTCTCTTAGGTGGTAGCCCACCCTCACGCTAAGTAGGGTACACTTCTTTTCCTACTTTCATTTGGTCCAAACTCACCCTGCAGACCCTGTTTCTTTTCATACCTTCAATAAAACTTTGCTACCATTAAAAAAAAAAAAAAAGATGGGCTCAGATAAGATCCGCTCCCTAAACACTGGCAGAGGCAAGAGAACCACACTCTGAGGGGAGAGATTCGTCACCTTGGAGAGCCAGCCTGCTGTGAAAGGGCTCAGAAAACACCAATTAGCTGCAGATGAGATAAGCAGCCTGATGGTCAGATCCCATCTGCGAAACACGAGGAAGAAGGGGAGGGGAAGGGGAAGCCCCTGGAACACCGATGTGGGACAAGGAGAAAGTTGTACCCAGAAGCCTGCTCGGGCAAGCTGCTCTTGGCTAAACATCCTGAGGACTCTCAGGTGGAGTGATCACAGGAAAACAGTCTTTCCTTATTAGGACTCGAAATCTAGTTAGGACCCGCCTGGTGTGCAGGGTGGAGGCTGAGCCCTTCCTCCTCCCCTCTGCCCCCCACCCCGACAGACCAGATGGCAGAGTGCAGGCGCAGGCTGCAAGCCCGAGGACCCGGCATCCGGGGAGATAGGTCACATGTACCCTGCGCTCTCTGGCCATGCGCCCCAGCCACGCGAAGCCAGCTCTGGACCCGCCACACACCCCACAGGGGTCCAGGTGAGCGGCCCTGTGAATGCCAGATGCCGAGTCCCGGGAACCAGGGCCTTTCAGTGTCTGTTCCGATCCCTCCTCCAGCCTCTCCTGTTCCTTTCAGTTGGTCACTTCTGTCACCTCCATGGTGCACTGTGCTCCTCACAGACGGGCGCACCAGGGAAAGGGGCTGGTGCTCCATCCTGTTCCATGTGAAGGGGCAGGAGAGTCCCAGAGGCGCAGGGACCCACACCATTGCTAGCTTGGAAACCAGTCATTTCCACCAGCATCCCTTCAACCTAGGATTTAGGCTACCAGCCCCCTCCTGCCTCACACCCAGAAGTCTGCACCCTCAGCCTCCTCAGTCCCAAGCATCCCCTAAGTCACCTTTCCTCGCCTGCAGCCATGTGGGCACCCAGCGCCCACCAGCTCTGCCTGGACTTCCTGTTCATCTGCGTCCTTTCAGAGATATGTTTCTTTCTCTCCCTCCGTGACATCTTCCAGAATGGCCTCTCTATCCTGTGTCCGGACCGCCACCTGCAAACATCCCCAGTAGCCATTTTATGCCCGCCGGGCACATTGCTAGGCATCACGCCTCTTCCTGTCGCCAGCACTCTGCCCGCCTCACAGGAACCTGGACTATCTACCCAATGGCCAGTTTGGTAACCAGATGGGGCGGTACACCACACTGCTCACGCTAGCCCAGCCCAACAGCCGCCGCGCCTTCATCCTGCCTGCCATGCACACCATGCTGGCATCCATGTTCCAGGTCATCTTGCCCATACTGGTCCCCAAGGTAGACGGCCACGTGCCATGGCAGGAGTACCATGACTGGATGTCCAAGGAGTATTCCCACTTGAAGGACCCCTTTCTGAAGCCCTCGGGCTTCCCCTGCTCTTGGACTTTCCTCCACTGTCTGCAGGAAGAGATCTGCAGTGAGTTTACCCTTCAAGACTACCTTTGTGGGGGCCCACGTGCACTGTGGGGACTATGTGCAGGTGATGCCCCAGCGCTGGAGGGATGTGACAGGCGACCCAGGTTACCTCCAGCAGGCCATGGACTGGTTCCGGGTCCAGCACAAAGACCCCATCTTTGTGGTCACCAGCAATGGCATGAAGTGGTTCAAGGAAAACACTGATACTTCCAGGAGCGATGTGGCCTTTGGTACCTTTGGCTTCTGGGCTGCCTGCCTGGCTGGCAGAGACACCGCCTACCTGGCTAACTTCACCCTGCCGGACTCTGAGTTCCTGTACATCTTCAAGCCTGAGGCTGCTTCCTGCCAGAGTGAGAGGGCATCAGTGCTGACTTGTCTCCACTCCAGGCAGCTGACATGTGGACTGGGCCTCAGAAGAAGCCAGGGAGACCTTACATGTAGCTCAGATCAATCTATACACAAAGTGCATGTTACATGTCTCTGGAGGCCTGGTGGCTTCTGGATAAGCGAATGGGGTGGTCCTGGAGCAGGGGATGCCCAGCATGATTCTAGTTGGCCAGAATCGAAAAGGTGGAGGGGCTTTCTGGAACTGCTGAACATTCTAGAGCCAGCAGAATTTCCTGGTAGCTGGCAATGTCCAGAGAAGCTTGTGGCAGCTCTAGAAGCCGCAGTGCCCATCTGCTCTTTCTTGCCCGTAGCCATAGGACTTCTGGGTGGCTGCTTCCCTTCTAGAGTTGACCATCTTTATCCTTTCTAGAAAAGCTGTTACTTCTCCCCTGGGTCTTCAGGAGACTGGAAGAATTCATGGTTATCTAGGGTAAGCATGCACCAACTCTGTTTCTGAGTGATTCTAGAGGAGGCTCGTGCTAGTGAGGGCCAGATCTAAAGACTGTGAAGAACACTGCAGGGCCCTTCCAGAGGGAAAAGCTTCTAACAAAGGGAAGGATCTCTAGGGAAGGATCTAACGAAGGTGTAACCGGAAGCTCAGCACCCCTGCTGCCAGAAAGATGAGGACTGAGCGGACGGTCTCTAGCGAGCCAGCCCCATGCCCTGCTCAGAGGCCCTGGGAAAGCTGGGGCAGTGTGGGCAAAGCCAAACTCTGTCCAACCTGTGACCCACGAAGAAGCCTCAGCATTGTGGTTTGAGTGGACAGACAGGCAGGAGCACAGGGCCTAACCAAGGAGGATGGGACTTGGACCCAGGTTTCAGAAGTCCTTGATGCTTTTTGGGTGGTGAGGAAAGGTTCCTTAGACATGCTCAAATCTAATCACGCCCCATCCAAGAAGCCAAATTGCTGGTCTTCTCAGGGCATTTCAGGGTACGATTCCCAATTCTCCTGCCACAGCTACAAGACTAGAGGTATGAATTAAAAGTCTGTATCACCAAAAAAAATCTAGTTAGGAAAAAATGAATCAACTAACTTGACCCATGGTATTTCAGATCCAGAGAAGATATTAGAAATGGATTTGAGCTGGGAGTGGTAGTGCACACCTGTAATCCCAGCACTCTGGGAGGCTGAGGCAAAAGGACTGAAAGTTCAAGTCTAGCCTGGGCAACTTAGCAAGACCCTGTCTCAAAATTTAAAATACAGAAAAGGACCAGGGAGGGAGGAAGCTCCGTGGAAAAGACACGAGTTCGATCCCCAGTACTATTCATTCACTCATTTAAACTGAGGGCAGCCACACATCACACATGGGTGCTGGGAAAGCAGGTGCTGGATGCACAGTTTCCCAGGACAGAGTGAGGGAAAGGTGTTCCCGGTGCCTCCTGGCCTCGGTCCCGTGTGCTTTTTACCTTTGGTGACTTTCATCTGTATCCTTTTGCTGTAATAGCCACAGCTCTGAGGATAACGGATTTTCTGAGTTCTTCTGGCCACTTGTCCAACCCGAGGGGGCTCTCAGGACAAGGATGAACTGGAGAAAGACCACAGCAGGAAGAGAAGAGTGAGTTCAAACACAGAGCGGGGTGAAGAGGAGACCAGGGACCCCTGTGGGGTCTGCCCAAGGTCACCCATCCACGGGAGGAGGAACTGGCTTAGGCAAAGTCCGTGGAGATGGTGGACAGACGGGCTTAGGAGCCACACAGACATGGACACGTACCCTAGTTCTACTCTTCTGTGCTCAGGTAGAACCAAATCTGGGACCCCTCTGAACCTCAGCACAGGCACACAATGGGGCTCTGGGCTTGAATTTCCCCCAGAAGCAGACCCTGAGGCAAGATCTGGATGGAAATGGTTTATTTGGGAGGTGACTGGGAAGCTTCGTGAGAGGAGGTAGATGTGACCCAAGGATGTAGAAAATGCTGGGGCGGCACACAGCAAAGGTCACTGTTGAGAGCAAGCAGAGCCGTTGCACAGGGATCCACAGGGGAAGGGCGCTGGCCGTGGCTCAGGTGACAAGGGAGCCCCCCAATTGCTGGAGGATCTGAGATAGTTTGTCAGCAACACCTCATGGTTGCAGGATTGCGAAAGGACAATGACACTCTCAGACCCAGATAAAGGCAGTGGGGGGAAATCTAAGGAGATTCGAGGAACAAAAGTTAACCTGAAGGCTAGCAAAGGCCCTTATCGATCCTTCCAGAGAAGAATCAATCAGAAAGGTAAGTGACATGTAGCTGCAGCAGTGCAGAGCGGATGAAGAATTTCAAAAAGGCTTCAGGGTGATGGAGACGTGTGGGTGGGCCTCGGGTTGCACAGGAGGCAGCCCTGGAAATGTGAGTGAGTCAGACACAGAAAAGACACAGCCCACAGCTGTCATCACGTGGTTCTGCCCCCCGGGAGCCCAACGCCACCACAGCGAGTCCAGCCCAGGAAAAGGCCCCGTGTGGTCACTCGGCGAGAGGTCCCACCATCCACACCTGCTCTCTCTCTCTGTCCTTTCCTTCCAGGAGCATCTGTCTGCAGCAGGGTCCCCACCACCACGCTCTCCTACCCCAGCCACTGGGAATCGTCCCCTGCTCTTTCCGCCACGGCTTTCAATGTGGGGTGACGTACGTGAATGTTGCTGTGCAATACCAGGGCCAAGTACGAAGTAGACAATTGGGCAGGATGCCCTGCGGGTCACAAAACGAAGGTGGTCCTGCCCGTGTGGACCCGGCCAGGGTCCTGGCGTGTAGTACATCAAGATGGTCTTACAGGCAGGCAGAGTGGTGCGCGCCTGTCGTCCCAGCTACTCAGAAAGCTGAGGCAGGAGAATCACAAGTTCAAAGCCAGCCTGGGCAACTTAGTGAGACCCTGTTTGAAAATAAAAAAGAGCCAGAGGTGTGGCTTGGTGGTAAGCACTTGCCTCACATGCACGGGCCCTGGGTTCCATCCCAGCACTCCAAAAAAGAAAACAACAACAAAAAGTTGTGTGTCCCTTGACAAAGAACATCTGGGCTCAGTGTACAAGAGAAAAGTTGTTGGGGCTGCTATAGAATGGAGGACAGAACTGTGGATGCACGAAGCCTAACTTAGAGAAATGCCAGCAGGAGGGGGAGGGTGGGCGCCTGTCAGCCTGTCCCCGCTCTAGTCCAGCAGGGTCACCCGCTTGTTCCCCCCCAAGAAGGTCTCTGGCTGCAGGCGCTCGTGGCAGGTTTACTGCCGCCACACATCGTCCGTGCTGGTGTCTCAAGGCCACCTGGGCGCCCGCCCTTCTGGGACTGGCAGGATTCTGGGCATTGGGTGCAGCCCACTCTGAGGGTCTTCATACTGGCAGAATCTCAGTGCTTCAAAGGCTTCAGGAGCCACCCTGCGCATCATAGCACAACCCCAACTTCCAGGAAAGACTCGGCTCCAATCGTGGTGACACCATCAGCCGTCACGGCCTCCAGAGCCCGAGCAACGTGTTCCTGTGACACAGTCACTCGGCGTGTGTGTCCCTGACCCCCTTCGTGCTGGCCGTTCTGCTGAACGCCATGGAAGGATTTTGAAGAATTTGAAAACTGAAACGGAGCAGAAAAGGTATGATTCGATCCATAAGCTCCAGAGGCATCTCAGACTTCAAATACTGACGTAATTCAATCAATCGCTCCTTAAACAATTATTTATGGAGTACAGGGCACTCCATTCAAGGCCAGGTCTGCTGGGTGGAAGGCATCAGGAAAGTTTCTTACCCTCACAGAATTCACATTAAATTTATGAGTGGATTAATAATAGTAATTATTATTAAAGCAACTGCAAAGCTTGCAGCCACCAAATTGGGTATGAAACACCCTTTATCTCACTGCACCTAATTATTCCCGAGTCACTGGTAACGAACTCAGCGCACAAAGACTCTAATATCTGCAGGACCCAGAAGTGCTTTTTTGGTTGCTGATTAATTTTTCTAACATTTGGAAGCATTCTGGAATATTTTGACTTCTGATGATTAGGCTTTTTCTTCCCGGATGTTTCTCAGCTGGGTCTGACATCGCCCCCCGGTGAAAACTGCCAAGACATGAAGGTTAAACTTCGAATACTGGATAATATTCATACATTTCCTTCTGGGCTGCTGGTAATAAATGAGCAATTTTTTTTAATTAAAAATCTTGCCAAGGTCACACAACTTGTAAGCGGCTGAGCCAGGCCATAGACCTAAGCCCGCCTGATCCACGGCCTGTCCTCTTCACCACGACATTTGCTACATTAATCACATAAAGTCAAGTTTGCTACTGCCGGAAACCTGAGCTGGCTCCAATTAGCTGGAACAGAAGGAAAGGTGTGATTTCATCCTCTCCGCCCGGCTCCTGGGTCACGTTGCGATGTCATGTGGTCACGTTTTTAAATTATTACTGATGCCTCTCTGCTTTTTTAAAATTAAGGTGAAATTCGCATAATAACATCAAGTAAATTTTTAAGTGTACAGGTCAGTGGCATTAAGTATCTGCATAAAGCTGTCTAATCCTCACCGCTATCTGATGTCAGAACGTAACTGATGTTTTTTATCAGCCCTGGTCTTTCCTTCCACTCTGCCTCAAGGAGAGAATGGCAAAGCAGAAATACAGAGAGAAGCCGGATTCTGATTTGGGTACCTGGATCGCAGAAGAGTTCCCTCAGGGGTAGTTGAGCCTGAATCAGGGTGGCGGGAGGCGGGGCGCAGAATGAATGGGACGGAGGTGGGAGACAGAATGAAGCAGGTTGAGGAGGAGGTGGGAAGGAGGACGTAAACACTGGGAGCTTCCGGGATATGGAATGTTCTAGAGCTCCACGATTGGGAGAGTATCTGTTGCAATTCACACAGCCGCACACTGAAAAGAGTGGATTTCCCTACATGTAAATTATACCTCAATAAAACTGACATATAAAAATTTAAAATAAGTCAGGCGTGGTGGTGCGCACCTGTAATCTCAGTACTCTGGGAGGCTGAGGCAGGAGGGTAGCAAGTTTGAACCCAGTTTGGGCAACTTAAAGACCTAGCAAGACTGTCTCAAATTTTAAAATCAATAAATAAATGATAAAATATATAACATAAATAGGCTGGGAATGTAGCTCAGTGGTAGAGCTCCCCTGGGTTCAATCTCTAGTACCATAAAATAAAAAATTAAAGAAATCATTCTTATTCAACAATAAGAGTGGCCTCTTTCCTTCTCAGACATCTTCCTGTTCTACACGTGACATTTCGGAGGCGGCTGCTACCACGGATGATGAACATAAATCTTTCTCTCCTGCTCCATTTTCCCCCTCTCTCTGCTCACCGATTTTCTTCTCATTTCCCCCTCTGTGTAACTTTCCTCTCTTCCCTTAATAGACTCAGTTCTGTAATTAGTCTGCCCTGATAATTCTTTTATTGTGTATTTTATTTCTAAAATATTCACTACTACGGCTGTCCATACTGCCTTAATTCTCAATTCCCTGATCACTATTTTTACAATCCTACCACACTAATAATATCTTCTATTTTGTTAGTACCTCTTTTCTTTTCCTGTTGGATGAACAAAAAGTACTTGGCAGCTGTTTTATGTCCCTGTGAGGTAGTTGGGGCAGAAAAAGATATTTTTGCAAACAGAAAAATACCTAGGAACACGCGTTGCACTGCGTGCTGGCAGGCGAGGTAGAAAATGACTAAAATTGAGACTGTCGAGAGCATACGGTGTTCAGCTGGGCAGAATGATGGGATTTCTCTAATCCAGAGGCCACCATCGCTAAATCTCCAAGTACTGCATGATTCACAGTTACACCACATGCCCTGCCCAGGGGCAGGTCCCATGCCAACACCTATGCCGCCACCACCCCAAAGAGCTCGCCGCGTCCACGCCAGGAAACAGGGCACATTCCCCCAACAAACACAGGGCTTCGATCTTGTTGGATTTTCCCAAATTTTCCTCCTCAGGTGCAGGATGTGCCCACAAAATCCTACCGTGCCCCAGCACGCACAGTCAGATCTAGACAGCGTAGTGTTTGTGACAAGGGGGAACACGTCTGTCACATGCTGGCCCCGTTTATAATCAGGAAGCTGTGCACAGGGCTTTACAGCAGATCTGACCAACAGCACCCAGTAGCATTGAGACGAACCACTTGCTAACTGTGGCCCAGTGACCAGCCATCCAGAGCAGGCAGGGAGCCCACACCAGGGAGACCCAGAAGAAAGGTCGTCCTGGAAGTCAGTGAGTGGGCGGGGATTTGAACCCAGAACGACTGCGTGTGGGCTTTTCTCTACAGAATCCTCAACATGGTGTACAAGTGTCTCTGAACTCTGGCTCCTCCTCCAGTCTTACAGCACATGATGTTTTCCGGATACGGCCACAGCGACCTCTCCTTCCATGTCACCGGCAGGGCAGGCAGAAGCGACTTTCGTTGTGTGACCTCCGAGACTAGACAAAAGCAACAAGTGTGCGGATGTCCGCCTTGCTCTGGGAGCCCAGCCAGCCTGCCGCGAGAAAGCCTGGAGGGCGCGAGCCGAGCTGGATCAGCAGAGGCCGACACCCACCCGAGACTGGGCCCCAAGATGCCCCCGCTGCCCAGGACCGCTGGCTTCCAGGCTTCCCAGCCAGGCCCAGGCATGGCGGATACGGTTCCCAGGGAGCCCTCTCCAAGTCCCTGTCCCGCAAAGCCATTCAGCAGTAGAACCTCGGGGAGCACCTTGGAGAGAGACGCCGTGAGTCCTGAGCTCTGGGAGTCTGCTCATTTCTACCCTCCCCCACAGACCAAGCGGCTCTGCTCAGGCTGGGACTGTGGGCCTCCGAAGCCCTCGCTGTCTGAATTCCAGGTCTGTTAGCCATCTGGTCCTCTTCTCGACAAGCACTCAGGACCACCCCTGCTGGTCTCCCGTCGGAGAGGAGGGAGACAGGGCCAGACCTCGGGACGGGGAGAGGCCAGCAGGGGACAGGCAGGAAGCCCCAGGAGGAGAGGAGGGACAGCAGCCGAGCCAGCCCCGAAGGAGAGTCTGGGCCCTTCCCAGACAGCTGACGTGTCTGTCCCACCGGCTAAGAAGCCGGCCTCCTGAGCTCTGCTGGCCTCTCTCCGGGGCCACCCCAGCCCGGCAAGCTCTGGACAGCCGGGCTTCCGCTCGAGGGTTCAGTTTGAACTTGGGCATCATCTCCTCAACCAGCCAACCAGAGACTGTCCCCCTGTCTCTGTCTGTCCCTCTCTCTCGCTCTCCCTCTGCTGTTTCTCTCTTGGGTGTCTACAGCAGCCTCCTCCTCTTGCTAAGTCACTAAATTGCCCGTGCTGGGCTCCACGTTGTAGTCCTCGTCAACTTCCCAGAGTGCCACCACAGCCGGCTACAAGCAGATCTTAGCTAAATGCGACGGCGGACAGCACTGGATCGCTCTTGCACCCTTTGTCTGGATCCTGAAGGTTTCGCCAGATCACACCTATTCTACCTCATCCTTTGGATAGAGGATAATTCTCCATTGTGTGAATGCAAATCACATTTCAAGAACTTTTTCAACCAACTTCCCCAAGGCACAATTTGCAAATATATATTTGATTTTTCAAAATCAAATATATATTTGATTTTTCTTTTTACAGAGAAACGCCCCTCCGTGGCTCCGCTGGCCTTGAGTGGATGCCCAGCCCTGTGACCCGAGTGGCTGCTGCCACAAGCCTCTCGGTGGCGGGTCCTGCACATACCAGGCCCACTCCTGTCCTCGGGTGGGCGCTCAGTGATCCAGCAGATGGGTGAATGAATGTGTGCGTGAAGGGCAGAGTGATGCAGGCCTGCCTGGCTACCAAAAACACCAACCCCCTTTGCTTTGGGCAGGAGAAAGGTCAAAGCAGAAGAGCAGGCCTGGTCATGGGTTGTTCGGACCCAAGCCACTGACAACTCTGTGTCGGTGAAAATACGAAGAAAGCACAGTTACATGTCACACATGTGCTTAGTTAACCCAAGAAATAGGACACCACGCAGGAGATAACAGAGTCCTTGTTGGGTCGGTCAGTTCTGTGGAAGACTAGAGACTTCGCTCATCCGTGCCTTTGTAGGTATTTACGGAGCGTCAGGTATGTCCCTGGCATTCTGGAGCATACTGTAAATCCTTAGCATGCTCCACTTACATTTTAGGAGGGAAAACCCTCCGTCTCTGCTGCTCCCCATTTCTCGGAGGAGGCCACTCTGAGCATCCAGGCGATATTGCCCCAGCGGGACCCAGTACCGAATCAGCTGCTGCCCACCTGTTCCCAGACAGTCTGTGTGGCCCGACCACAAAGCAGGCAGGAAACATCCCATGTCCCAGGCCCCATACCTGCTGGTGTAAAACCCGGTGCCACTTCCGGATGCTGACGCGTTGCTCAGGACAGTCCAAGGCTCCCTTCCATTCCCTCCCCGTCACCTCGCCTGCGTGCTTGCCAACCTCCCTCTATAGCAGCTTCCCCTGGGATGTCACATCCCAACACAAGCAAAACCGGTCTCCTGGTATTGTTGACTTTCCCCACATCTCCTGTGCCCTCCAGGACTCGGGTGCTCAGGCAGGCATCCGCGTCTGCCTTTACTGAGGGGCCTAAAGAGCCAGATCTGCGCAAGATTCCCGTTCTTTTTTTGTTTGCTTTTTTTATTTCCCCAGTACTGGGGATTAAACCAGGACCTTCACACCGAGCTATATCCCCAGCTCTTTATCATTTGTTTCGAGACAAAGTCTCACTAAGTCCCCCATGCTGGGCTCAAACTTGCAATCCTCCT
>PVJO010029699.1:0-16322 GCA_004026905.1 Hystrix cristata
ACATTCCAACAGCATAATTCAGCTATGACTTCATCACTGAATTCAATCAACTGATATGTATAGTGCCTCCATAGTATAATCACCTTCCAAAGCTCCGCCTCTGAACACATGCAACTTTTGAGGAATATGTTAGTTCTTAACCATAACATTCTGCATCTGACCCCCGAAAGGATCATATTCACCTCATTATGCAAAATGCATTTACTCTATCACTAAGTCTTGCCCAAGTCTTAGCAGTTCCAGCATTGCTCCCAGAGTCCATTGTCTTGTGTAAGAATCAAGGCACACTGAGCTGTGAATCCCAAAGCAAGATGAAGGAAAGAAGGAAGGAAGGAAAGAGAGAGAGAGAAAGGAAAGAGAGGAGGGAGGGAGGGAATGAAGGAAGGAAGGAAGGAAGAAAGGAAAGATAGAAAAATATTAAATCTGTAGCTCTATGTTCAGTACCTGGAGGAGGTTGTCACGAAATGTGAGATCCAAACTGCTTGGGCAGCCATGTCTCTGTGGCCTGGCTGGTTGGAATGTCTATGGTCTTTTTTATGATTCTTCTGATCATTTCCTGCAGCTTTCCTCAGCAGACGATTCACATTCTTCGCACCTCTAACTTCCTGGGCTCTCCACTACACCTTTGATTTATTCTTACAGCTTAAATGCTTTTCATTCTCAGAGGCTCCTGGCAAGGGAGAGACCCTGTAACACATTTTTGCCGGGTCCCCCAGATCTTCTTCTGAAATCTGGATAGAAGCCCCCATTATACATGGTTTTTGCATTTTGCATGCCTGAAATTCCAACACCATATGGATGATACCAAGATCTGCCACCACCTGAAGTAGTAGTCAGGTCTCCTTTGATCTTGTTTATAGAAGTGGCTGAGTGCCTTGATGGGTGAACTTTGGGATGCACTTTCATAGAGGGCTCTGAATATGCAGGATGCCCTGAAACACTTTCCTCAAAATAAAGTCTTTCAAATGAGTTTACCCTTTTATATCGTTGAGTATGTGATGGGTGTTGTGTCATCTGGCCAATTCTTGAGATCTCTCAAGCCATCTTTCATACCGTTCTACTGCAAATTATGTGACTTCTTTTCAATGACTCTAATCTTTTCAGCAATCACACTCTCCTTGGCCTCACATATACAAGATTCCTTTCTTGCAGAGCTGTAAAATAGTCACATCATTCAGCTCTGTTTTTGTTCATGATTCTTATTGTACATCTGTCTAAAAGCAGTCAGAAGCACATATTCTATAACCTGAATATAGAGCTGCCTTGAAATTTCTTCTGCCAGATCTTTAAAGGCAGGTTCGCTCCATTTAAAGGCAGGTTTGCTGCCCTTAAAGTAAGCCTCATACAAAATCTTAGGACATGAGCAAGCTGTAGACAAGTTCTTGGGCAGAATGTAACATGCATGGCCTCTAGTCCAGCACCCTCATTACCATATGAATTTTCACGAGCTTGACCTTTATTATCCACATTCTTCTTAGAATCTGACCTTCTGAAATCTCCCACCAATCTTTGCCACAGTGTTGTAAGGTTTCTCTAGCTGACATCTTCAAACTTGCAAAATCCCCCTGCAGACTATTTCTAAATGTTTCTGAACCACTCAGTAGTAGTCACAGCAACAACTTCACTTCTCATGTACCAGTTGTCTGTATTGGTCACTTACCCATTGCTGAGAAGAAAAATCCAATAGCCACAACTTAACTGAGGAGAGGTTTTATTGGACTTAAGTAACAGAGTGTCAATTCTGGAGGAAAAGTATGCCGAAGAATCCATGACAGCCAAGAAGCAGAGAGAGCAGAGAGAAGCCACAGGTAAGAATCCATGCTTCTAGGTCATGGCCTCCATGACTCATTTCTTTTAAACATGCTCCATTTCCCAAAAGCACATTCAACTGTGGATTAATCAACCAAAGTGAGTATAGAATTCCCATGATACCAACAACTTCCACAAGTGTCTCTTCAGAACACATGAGACTTTGGGGGTATGTTTTAGGTAAGACCCATAACAGAAATTAACATGAGGAGGCTCCCAATGACCAATTCCAGAAAGATTTGTGTAAGAAAAAACATGACCATGGTAATGTGGTCTAACATATATTCTACTTGATTGACTTATTATAATCTATAATGGAAAAATTATACTTGAGTCCAAACAAACAAAAATGTGGGTAATAACATACAAAAAATAAATATTAAAAGAAAGATAGTAACTTTCCTATGGAGAGTTATTCAAGATTAAAAGAAAAATTTGATATATCGACAGTATATTCCTTGATTAGATCCTGGTCCAGAAAATAAAGGCATTACTAGGTCAGTTAATGAAATTTAGATAAAGTCTGAAACTTAGTAGTGTTGTGTCAGTAGTAATTCTTGGCTTTAATAACTATCGAAGGTTGTGTAACATTTTGTCTTAATGAAATTTACAAGGAAATTCTTAGACTGTCTATAATTTTCTAAGTCTGAAATATTGCAAAATGAAAAATCCAAAAACAAGTATTAAAAACTGCAATTGGGCAACTAGCTCTAAGACATGAGAAGAAACGAAGAATTCTGCACATTCCGAAGCAGAACAAACATGGAGACAGCACAACAGCAATGACCAACCTGCAGTTTGATCATCTCCAAACATACCATGTTTGAATATGAGGAAAAGTTTCAAACCATAACAACTGCAACTTTAGATTTTAAAAGACCATCTTTCCATGTCAGAAATGGATAAAAATTTCTACCATATCTGTTTCTCTCTCATAGATGTTTATAAAACTTGACATCATTTCAAATCAAAGGATAATGATATGTTAGTGTCAAAATGTTCCACATAATAATGCAATAGTTTATACTGATAAAGAGGAGCTGAGATTTTACTTGTTACATAACAACTTTTTAATATTTAACACACATAGTCCTATCCATTCATTGATAATCACTAGACCAGGCAGACTCAGAAAATTTGGAACAGAGTTGAAATAAGCCTCAGATTTGAAAGCTAACATTCCAGATCTAAGCAATTGTATTTTAAACTACAGACGAACTGAGAAAAATTCAAGAAGGATATAGGAATTCTGAAGATATACAGAGCAGACCAAAAATAAGCAAGATAAGATTAAACAAATTAATATAAAGAAGTGAGGAAGGCAATTATTGTTCTCAACTGGAGATCAGCAACATGGGGATAAGAAGTACGCACAATGGTCCATTTAGGCTATAATCATTTGAGGTACAGAAGAAAACTATTGCAGCTTCTCTTTCATTTAAGGTAACATTTTAAATTTCTATTTTTAGGAATGTTCCATGATGTGTGTTATATGAGAGATTTATATGTAATTCATGAATGAATCAAGAAATGGGGGAGGATGGAGGGAGGGGAGGGAAAGGGATAAAAAAAGAATTAAGATGTATTATATAACTGTAACAAATCCCCGCAAGGAATGTAATCATTACATACTGCAAACATGTACCAATAAAAAATAAAAACAAAACAAAACAAAAAAATATAAATATATGGATTTTACTGAAAAATTTTATACTGGTAAATGTGATTTAAAAAGAAATTTCAGTAATTTGAAGAGAACTCTATTTCTTGTTCTACTTCTATTTGGCAAAATGTAATTATTAGTGTTTGGATTTTGATACATGTAGATTATATCTGAAAGATAAAAAAGGAAAAATATTTGCCATCATCTGGTTAGAAGTTTACCAAATCAGATATAAGGACCTTCTTGCATGGCAGTGATTGCTTCGGTAAATTTGTCTGCCTTAGTTGACTTCTCAGGTCTGTCCCTCTCTCTACTTAACCATATAGAACAACATACACTGCTTAAGAATTATAACAATAAACAGCAACACTGCTGAAGTGACTTCTGACCTTTGCCTCTGGCCTAGCATCGTGTTTCCTGCTGGGTGAGAGCAGGACTGAGCTCAGAGGTGACAAGCCTGGCAAGAAAGTAGGTCATACAGTGAGTAGAAAGCCTTGTTCCTTAATAAGGCAGGGTCAGAAAAACTAAGTTGACGACAGAAAACACCTTTCTGCTTGCAGAAGTTACAGGAAATATGTCCACACAGCTTCCACTGAGATGAAATTGCATTCTAAAGTGGCAACCTGGATAGCTGCATGTGAAGAATGGCTTATTCCACAGATCATTTGGGTTCAGCAACCTCTGTGTCTACAACATTAATCTCTTGCTCTAACGCCATGTCTGCTGAACAGAAATCCATGCAATACAAGAACATATCTTTATACCTCAACAAGATTTAGCATTCAATGATGGCTTTTACCTTTGCTTTTGACCCACCGATTCACTGAAAATAATTTAAGACCATACTTGCATATTTCCTTGGACTTACCCATTAAGAGGAGAGGTCCTCTGAAGATTAAGAGTGAGCTTAGAGGCAAGGCTGGAAAAATGCCCTCTCCTATCAGTGGAAACACTCAAAAGAACTCAAGAAAGGAGCCTCATATGTCGCTCAAGGATCCAGAGTTCTACAAAGGGAAGAGAGAAAATGTAAACGATGTCAGTGGCTACGAATCACCGATGGTCCAATTCCATCACTTGATTCCAGCGAATATTTTCCCTTCTGAAATTACTTTCCAAAAATATAATGAATCATATTGCAATATACTTACTTTCTTCCATTTATACGCTGCTTGAGGATAGTAGAGTCTTTAAAGAAAAAAATCTTTCAAAAAGGAAAGATGATATAAACAGAAAATTTGACAAGTTGATGTGCAAAACTGAAACTACCTGACATACCATTGGCCTAGCCATGGACATCGCAGGGAGCATGAAGCCCCAAAAATCCCACCTGTATGCCCTGCAGGACTTCACTGTTTGTATTTAAAGATCCTTCTACAAGATCCTCACTCTTTAAAAGCTATAGTTCATGTGATTATCTCATCCTACCCCTTAAATTCTACATTTTTTTAGTCTTGGGAAGAATGGCATCTTTAATTTGTTTTTGTTTTTGTTTTTATTAGTACATGTTTGCAATACACAATGACTGCATTTATCATGGGTACTTGGTACATATACATAACACATCTTAGTTCTTTTTAGGTACCCACCATCCATCTATTAGTCCACTTCCCATTTGCCAAAGATAACCTCCTAGAGGACATGGCTGTCCTAATGGATGTTCTTTGGTTTCTGGCTGGAACCACAGAGACCTTCCTATCGTCACGGCCACGCTAGCTCCACATTACTGCTCCTTGTGGCCTCTTCCAGTTTCTCTACCATGTCTACACAAATAGATCCCCTCTGAAGAATTCAGAGCACACATTCTTTCTCAAAGAAAAGAATCTTATACTGGAAATCAAGAATATTAAATGCTTAAACTACCTGCAACTGGGAAAAACTAGCTAGATGTTGATTGTGTGTGTGCATGTGTGTATGTGTGACAATGAGGATTGAACCCAGGGCCTTAGTACTGAGCTACATCCCCAGCTCTTCTTATTTTTTATTTTTTTATTTTGATACAGGTTCTCACTAAATGACTAACTTACCCAGGCTGGACTAGAACTTGAAATTCTCCTGCCTCTGCCTCCCAGAGTACTGGGATTATGGGCAGGTGCTATCAAGCCCAGCTAGAAGTTGAAGTTTGGTTACTTTTTCAGAAGGAAAATGTGTCAATATGGAAAAAAGAAAAGAGAAAAAAGGAACGTATTTGTGAATCAAATCTATTGATTTCAGCTTACTTTGGACATCTACGACTTCCTATAGTAATATGGCTAAGAGTTAATAATAAATAACTTAGATGTTTCTTACAAAGCACAGTATAGCTAATAAACTCCTGATCGGTGTCTTAACTTCCAGGAAACCCTGTCGAACACTACATATTGCACATTAACAAGACTGTATTTATCCATATGCATGTGATCAGGATGATTACTGGATTTAAAATTTTTCAAGAAAAAAATTAAGAAACAGTAATACTAAAAAAGCCCTTGCCAGTTTAGCAGTGGGTATCACAGATAAAGCACTCATTTTCCCTATTGTGCCCTCACACAGTGGCCCCCCCACTACCCTTACGTCTTGCGTCTAATGCAGTCTTTAGGTGCAGCTCCTGCCTACAATCATGTCTTCTTCAGTGACCACGGCCTTAACTGTCTGCATGACCAACCACTCTCGATGAAAGTCAACATCCTCTAACTCACTTGCAGGCTAATTATAAATCCCATTTGCTACCATCAAGTAATGAGCGTGGGTTCGGTAGTAGCTCAGTGATTCTCTAATAAGTATCTGGCAAGGGACAAGCTTAGAGTTGATTCACCAAGAGTACACCCAGAAAGGGAAAATAGTAAAACAGCAGCCCCACACCTGAAGTTGAATAAAAGACATTGCTCTCTTAAGAATGTTTTTATTAGTATAAGGTTGTCATTCTTTTCATGGACTTCCCAATTGCTCCTACCTGTATGATCCTTTCTTACCATATTTCTATTATGTTTATAAATATTGTGAGCACATCTCTCTCCCTCCTACTATCATCAGACTATTTCAGGCAGATGTGTGCTTTATTCTTCCTTTTTACCAGCCCACTTCACCACACACATGCACGCACACACACACACATACACACACACAGATGAGTGTTTCTCATTTGAGAAAAAAAAAGTAAACTAGATTTTCATGTTTAATATGATTATAAACATGACTATTTAAATTTGACTATTTAAATTACGAGCATTCTTTCTCTCAGGTTCTGTAATTTTTATGCATTTAAGAAGTATAAAGACATTTCTGAGCAGAGAAAAACACCATACTCTCTGTCTTTCTGGCTCTTTTCTTCTCTTTCTGAGGCTGAAATGTAGTCTTGACTATTTTCACTGACCAGTAAGTCTGGATATCCTGCTGATTTGAATTTTTGTTCCAACTAACTCTCTATTTCCAAAAGTAAGTCAAATTTATTCCAAATTGGATACCCCCTAATATAATAACAGTATTACAAAAACCTCATCTGGAATCTGACATAGAATCAATATCATCATCTTGAAATAATTAACAACTTTGTCATATAATTGGACATATTCCTAATTAGATTAAGCTGTAGAAAGAAAGAAGCAAGGAAGGAAGGAAGGAAGGAAGGAAGGAAGGAAGGAAGGAAGGAAGGAAGGAAAGAAAGAAAGAAAGAAAGAAAGAAAGAAAGAAAGAAAGAAAGAAAGAAAAAAAGATAGGTAGGTAGGTAGGTAAAGGGAAGGTTCCGAGAGTAAAAAGAGAAGATAAACAGATTTTAGAGTTAAGTATGTTGTAACCCTCAGGATTCCTCGTAATTACAGGGAATTTTTAAATGTATTTGCACGTATGGAATGGCATTAAGAGTATCAGTCTACCATTTCCAAAAATAAATGACCAAATGGTGGTTGAGTTGGTCTGTTTTTGTGCTATTGTAACAATACCACAGGCTGTATACTTTAGAAACAATAAACACTTGTTTGGCACACAGTTTTGGAGGGTGAGAATTCTGAGATGGAAGGGCAGAAACTGGTGAGAGCAGAAGGCATCAAATGGTGAAACAGCAGGCTAAAGATCAAGAGATGGAACTTGCAGCCTCAAGCTCTTTTATGATAAGCACAAAACCGTTCCAAGGTTGAGTTGGTCCTGACCCAAAGACCCCCCCCTTTATGCCCCACATCTCAACAAGTTCACATTTTTTATTAAGTTTCTAACTCATGCTCTTTGGAGCACATAGCAATCACTCTTGTGATGATTTCTCTGCTGCTACTTCTTTTACTTATTTTATAAAATTTTTCTAAATTCGGAGTAACAAACGCTTTTGCAAAAGCTCACAGTAACGTCATAAGAAAAAGATGGCAGGAAAGTCTCAATTACATCTCTGTAAGATATGTATATGGATGAATATACATTTTGAGTCCAGAACATTTGCAGTCCTACCCTAGCCTCACTTGTTTTTCTGGTTAAAATTTCAAACATACAGCTCTGTCGGTCTTCACAGTCATAATAGCATCCATATTTAAAATTCAAGAAATTTCTGGCAACCAATATGAACAGATTGTTAATTTTTTCCACCCTCAAGGGATCTGCATCATTCATATGGTATGTTAAAAAGTACGGTTTACAAAGTCATCTATTTTCTGTTCTCATTTGCTAGTGTTAATAGATACAATGTTGTTTGTTTATTTTGTGACTTTCCTTCCAACAGGGAACAGCTTTTTCACATTTCTACATTAAATAGCAGTAGCATAGTATACAGACAAAATTCATGTTATAATCCTGGCCTACAATGATCCATCTGCTTTATTTGAGCAACACAGTCAGGCACATGTATCTGCCCTGAATAATGAATTATAAGTCACAGAGAAAGATCTCATCTAGTAATCCACTTCACCTTGGGATCAATGGAATTTTCCTTGCTCCAGTACCCAGTTCTGACAATCAGTACTTTGAAATACATTTTTCCAAGGTGATCCCATTTCATTCTTCTTTCCAAGAGGTGGTAAGTAAAGTTGAAAAATTAAGGTTGCTTCCAGGCCTTGCACTTTTATGTGACTTGGGGCGAGATATTTTGTCTGAGTACGAACTTTCTCCCATGGAAGGTAGAATGACAATATTTCCCTTAAAAATTTATTGTGAAAGCTAAAAAGAAAATATATGAAAGTAATTCATAAAATATAAACAGACATATATTAAGGGGTTTAAAGTACTATACGTGTAAGCCATCTATCTAAAGAGATCGTCAATACTTTTTCTTGGGACACACTGGAACCTGGGAGAATATTGATTGCCAGTAAATAAAAGTAAAGATCACAATTAGGGTGTTTTCTGGTTATTAAAAAAAAAATCTACCTGGGGATGGCTGAGAAACACAGAAAATGTATTAAACCATTAATTTATGTGAATGGAAATAGAAAACTTAATGGATATGTAAACCAGTAATTATTCAGGTAGGGAATTGGAACATGGAGTTGAAGAGGGGAAAAAAGCCAGCAGTTGTAAAATCACTAAAATGGAGACCAGGAACAAGATTTCAGGAAGACGGACAGTTGTAGTATTGCTAGGATTGTGTCTGCAATATGGAACACAGATTTTTTTTAAAAATTCCAGTCTTCTGTTTTCCAAGCTGGTGGTGCTTGCTACCTAAACCAAAGACAAAGTAGAGCCTCACAAACACATTCGTAAGCGGCCTTTTGATGCAGTGCCCCAGAAGGGTATCATGTGAATTTATTAGTCAGTCGTGCTCAAAAATCAGGTGCTGGCCTTTGAGAACAGAACTAGCACATGTTCTTTCTCTCTAGGTTCCAATCTTCCCCTCTCTCCTCTTTCCTAGGTGGTACATTTCATAAAGTTGTAGACAATGTTTTAAATGAATCAAAAGAATTTCTTTAAGGAAATTTATCTGAGAAGGCATGAGAAAACTGGTATGGTTCATCCAAGATTGAACAGATAAAGAGTAAGAGAGGGTGGGTAAAGTAAGGGTCTTTGTTCACCTGACTTGTTTCAGAATCACGGTGTCAGAAGAGAATGGAATCCTGTAAAATCTTTCTCTTCCATACACATATTTTTGCCCCCCTTCCATTATTGGAATAAGACATTCAGTGAAAAGCAATTGCACATTTCTGCTTCTGACTCTTCTCAAACAATGCTAGCAACAGTTATGTTTCTGAGAAGGTCTTCAGATTAGTATTCATATCTGCATTAGGCAGAAGTAGTTTAGGAGCAAATTTAGCAAAGGTAGTTTCAAAAATGTCCAACTTATTATCTCTTACTATTCTGTAATCTAAAAGTAGAATTTTAAATACCTGAGTGACTTTAAAAACCCATTAGCATGAAGGGAAAACTTAGAACATTGGCCCTAGAGATGGGGCAAAACCTCAATATGGAGCATCCCTGCCTCACTTACTGGTTTCTCTTGTTTCATGGGTACCAATGCTGTTATTACTTAAGAATTGTGTCCACGAATTCCAAAGTGGAAAATTACTACACTGATTCAAATATGAGTGACCTCTAACCTCTTTATGAAAGCCCCACAATCTGGTTAGTCGAATGAGATTATCCACAATATATTAAATTGCCACAAATGTCCCTTTATTATTTTTCCCTTCCCTTCTTGACCAACAAAATTTTACAGACAAGCATGTAACCTAACAGTGCACTAAACTTGTTATCTACAACTAGTCAGCAAATTCGAGCCTGTTCGCATACAAAAAGGGGAGATAGGGTGTAAACCGTCTTACTTTCCATTTTCCTATACATTTATAAGTGCCATACACACAGGTGAGACCAGATGTCCCTGAAAAATCTGTCCAATAATTTTCACTGAGAGAAAAATGTTTTACACACATCCTTACTGGTTTTGTTTTGTTTTGTTTTTATTGCTGTTGTTGTTAAGAAAAAGTATTAAAAATCTAGGGTGGGTGAAAAGATAATTGTAAGAAAGAAACACTTTAATACAACCTTTGTGCAGCTGCTATTTTTCTCTTGCTGGGTGTGCTACACAATCAATGAACTGATGCATTTTATTAGATACTCTACCTTGTTCAGACTTTTTATTTAAACTTTATGTCTGTGTATTCCAGTATGCTATGCAGTATATCTCATTACATTTTGTCTTAATGGCTCCTTAGGCTCTTGATCACTGACCATTTCTGAATTATTTTATTTGTGATAAATTTAATAGTTTTTAGCAGTACTGTTTATTTTTGTAGAAAGATCTTCAATTAAAAAATCTATGTTTTTAATCACATTTACCAGCAATCTAGGCATACGGTAACAAAGTAGCATGTGAATAAACAAATAAATGATAAGCCAGAAGTTTTATTTATGTGTAAAAGGTAATATGTTGATGTTAGTGAAGAAAATAAATTTGTTCTGAATTTTACTACTATATAGATGTTAAATTATTTCTATCTGATATAAAAAAGGAGGTTAGATTTTCTCTTTCTGAAAAAAAAAGAATAACATTTTAGAAAGACATGGTTTTCGAGGTTTAATGAGAAAAAAAAATACCATTGAAAGGTAGGCTATGTTAGTAAAGAAAGTATGGGAAAATAAAACCCATTTGAGACATACTGAGTGTGTCAGTTTTCTGTCACTATGAAAAATGTCTGAAATAATGAAGAAAAAAGGGTTATTTTAGCTCACAATTTTGCAGATTTCAGTCCATAATGATTGGCCCCATTTCACTGTATCTGGTAAAAGAGTACCTTATATTTGGAGCATTTGGTAGAGCAGAACAACTCACCTCCATGGTCAGGAAAGTTAGAGTGAGAAGGGGGCTGTAATCCCACAACCCCAGTGACCTAGAAACCCCTTATTAGGCTCCTTAACGTTCCAATACCATCCAGCATACTCGAGAGCTGGGGACCAAGGCTTTAACACATGGAACTTCAAGAGATATTCAAATCACTGCAATCAAAACATCTTATTCCTCACACAGTCGGGGAAAGGAGTGCAAATATGGATGGAGGAAAAGTCAAAAAACACATAAAAAGATTGATGACTCAGAGTTCTCCTAAAATCAGGTATGAAAGGAAATTAGATTATTCTGTATACAGGGCAACAATGTGTTGGAAATGGTATTATGCTAAATATAACCTTTCCTCAACCTTTATTCAAAGTAGTAGCTGAAAATTCCCTTTTCAATCATAATTTCATCACACAATTACCTCAGAGAAAAAAAAAATAACAAATACAACCTTCCCAGACAATGAAATCTCTTGAAGTAGCCTTTTCTCTTTTTAAAAAATCTAAGTCCACTAGATAGTTTTAGATTTAAAAAAAGTTAAATTCTCTGATAAGAAGCTGGACAATTGCTATGCAGGTTGACAATATATGAATTCATATATTTTTCCCAATTCAGAAATGCAATGGCTATTTACAGAACATTTGGTTGCATCAATATTATTTAAATTATAAACTCATTTGGGCAATAAAACAATGAGGTTTTCCCCTGTGGATTCCTCAGTTTGCATGATTTATTTACATCTGAGGTTTTCAAAAGAAGAATTTTCTATCTGTTCAGTAGTTTTGAGTTGCCGTATTTTACCATAGAGAGCAACCTAATAATCATCCAACCTTAAATGTATTTTTCTACACATTAGCTTCAGAAAAGCAATTTAAAATAGTCTCCGTTTTTCTCAGTGGACTACAAGATAATATTCTTTTAATTGCAGGTTTTGGAAGCCATGATATTTTCCATTTTTAGTACCTTTGCAATCATTATGCTATTTTGTACTCTTTTAAGCATATTTACTTCATTGCTACTCTATTTCAGATAAATGAAGGAAAATCTGTTCTGATTCACCCAACAAACATTACTGAGTGTTTTCTTTCTGCCACGATCAAAAGTGCTTGTTAGAGATTCAAAACAAGAAAAAGAATGTTTTCTTACCCCTTGACAGGGGTTTCACAGACTTATGCAGCATATGGATAGTCTCCCATTCAGATGAGCACTCTTGCTTTACCGCATATATGTGGCTTTTCCAAAACTGCACAAACCTGAGCTACTTGATATATGCAGAAAGAAAGGAACAATTAAAATTCTACACTAATTATTAATATGAGCAAATTGAGCTAGTTCATTTATAGTGTGCTGTCTTAAAACAAATATAATATGTAATAAAATACAAAACATAAAGGAATAATTTGTATCTCAAAATGTTTATTTCCTAGAAAACTTTTTAAAATCAGTTTTATACAAACTAAATTACATGATATGACAAAAAATCTAGTAACTCAATTAGAATTCAAGAAAATAGGTAAATTCCTATGACCCCAAGCTTGAGGAGAGGTTCTTAGTGACAATGATGATTTGAACTAAGTGGATTTAAGATTGAAATTAAGAAAATACAGAAGTGTCTTATCCTTTCTCATAAGTAGATCTCTTGCAAGTTGAATTGAGTAATTTAGAAAAGAGGTAGGAAGGTATTCTAGGTCAAAGCCACCCTAAAATAAAGTACAAAATTCAAGATAATGTGCGATTTGAAAGAAGTACATTGAGTTAAGAAAAATATAAATGGAAGTAACAAATAATTCAAACGAATATGACAGGGAGGTTTTAAAGCCTGTAGTTTGAGGTTGACTGGGAATAAGGATAGAGCTCTAATTGAGATCTCATCTGGGTAAGAGTGAATGGTGTAATAGAAAGGTCATAGCGACTATTAACAGAGGCAAGGCCAAGAAGAATATTTTCTTATTTTGCATTTCCAGCAGGTCCACTTACACACAAATAATTAAAATTCAATTATTTAGCTGATAAATAAAACAATTAACAGAAGATAAACATTAACTCTGTCTCAGCCACTGTGTTTGTTTGTTTTCTTTTGTTTTGTTTTGTTTTGTTTTTGGTGCTGGGGATCCAACTCAGGGCCTTGTCAACCGATGGTTTTTAACCACTGAAAAATCTAACATTCAAATGATAAAATATGTTTAGCACTCTCATCTCTGCTAGCATCCATAATCAATGGGCATCCAAAATGGCAGATTTGTGATGGTCTTGCAACTCTAATCACTAGAAACTTTAGGGTGAAAATTGTAAGGTCTTAAATTTTTTATTTTCTTTTTCATTGGGTGGAAGCCCTCACTGGATGAAGACCACATGGAATATGACAAACAGAACACCAAACCACTATCTGGAGACCAAGAACAGGGAGAAAAATAAACATGGCATAAAAGAGGATGCCATCAGAAATTAACTGTGTAGGGAAAGCTCAGCTATTCAGAACTCTCCAGGAAGCAAAGTGAGATTATGGTCTTATAGCCCCAGAGTCAAAGCCCACTTTTTTTATTTTACTGTGATTATGACCTGGAGGAAGCTATTTAATTCTCTGAGTCTCTACTCCTTTATCTGAAAACAAAATTAACAAAACTGATCATTGTCACAGATGAAAAGAAAAATGTACATGAAAACTTTTTGCATTAATACCAAAGGATAAACAATAAATTCATCAGTACTTCTCTGTATAGTCATATTTTTCTACATATTTGTGGTACTCAAAAGTACCAAAATAATTTTGCCTATTTAAGGCAGAATATGTCTTAACAATTTCAAGTATTTCTTATAAGCATATGTGATAATTTTTAAGTTTGTTTTTTCTAGTACACTTGGTGTGAGTTCTTTTACTAGATGATTACCAAACTACTATGCTTGTGATTTCTTTGAATTATCTTTGAAAATATTTATGTTAATAAATTTAGAATTATAGTTTGTTTTAAATAATATATACCTGTATATATAGCATACTTACTCTTTTAATTGTCCTTTTTTTGTTCTAAACCAGATATATACCCCAAATTATAGCCCTGAAGCAGAAAAAAAAGTCTAGAGCACTTTTAATAAAAAGAATCTGTCCTCCAGTTTAAATTTTTTTTAAATATATGAATATTATCCAGTTATACTCACAGGGTTGTGATCTGATTTTCTCTATCAAGTAAAATCACTAATTTTTACTATTACATGTAGTCACTTACTATCAAGTTTGTGACAAATTAAGATTGAAATAATAGCCAGACTACTTTCTAGTTAAGATCAAAGACTCACAAGTTGACACAGTGCTGGTAGCTAAGCTGATACAACCAGTCACTATGAACCCAAAATAATCTTTTACAAGAACACATGGTAGGTGTTGAATCAGGAATACAATTAAAGAATTCTGATATAATTGCTGAGAGTCATTGCTAAAAAGAACATATTAAATATTCTCACTCAAAACAATTAAATTTTCTAGTAAAGTTTATGTAACTTTTGATAACAAAGAAGGGATATTCTTTTTAATTTAGCTAGCGTTCAAAGACATGTTTATCATTTAGGCAGCTTTCTAAAATGACATTTATCTGATATTTTCATTTATTTACAAAGCTGGCTCTATTTTTTCGAGCAGTAAATTTAAATTAATAATCATATCAGCAGAATTATTTCGATTACCCTTTTTTGAAAAAATGTCATTCTGGAGTTATTACACATCAGATGTGAACTGTTCTCTGATTTGAGGAACACATACATTCAAATGTCCTCCCTTACCTCTTGCATCATTGAAAAAACAATACAACCTCGAACATGTATTCTATGCTACTCGTTTTAATACAGGATTGCTGTGAAAAAATAGTAAATCTTCAGGGATCCTCGGTCTGTCAAACACTTTACCTTGGTGGCCTAACTGCTGACAGCATAAATTTTATGATGAAAAACAAAATACAAAGCCTAATGAAATCTTACCAATTACTTTGACAAAACAAGAATAACTATAACTCTGAAGCATGACATAGATATTACATAAGAAGAAAAGTAGAGCTCATTCTCAGCAAATTTATAAACAATAGCAGCTCCAATTGAGCAATACATTAAATTAATAATGAAATAAGCATAACAAAATATATTTTAACAGTGAATATATATTTTAATTAGTGTACAAATTAGTATAATTTTGCAAGTAAAGGGTCAAAGGAAGAAAATGATGGATTATTTTTAGCGATGTGTGGAATGCAAGGTCACAAACTTGGTATCGTTAGAGCCAGCAATACAAGTAGTTTGTTAATGCCTATTTCAGTGCTTTATCAAACATTTTAACACAAGAAAAGCATGGATGTTTGTGAATATTTAAATGCTCACTTAAATTAACGGAATGAACTGCTTACAAACTAAGGTTTCTAAAATATCTAATTAAAAGTCTCGGTTAGAGGCTAGTTCGCTACAAAGCTTCGATGAAAAAAGCCTTGTGCTTTAAAAAAAAGCACACAGCCACATAACGGTAACCTCCATAGGACTCAGAACTGATCTCAAAGGCCTGAGAAACCTTCTGCTGTGATTGATTTTTTTCCCCCAATGTTTAAACACGAAGATTGTCAAACATATGGCGCTCATACCAGTTTTTGATACCAACATAAAAGAAAAAAATAGAGGAACACTAAACTTCCCATTGAAAGTCTATAGGTAAAACATTTATAGTTGAACGCCTCCTCCCCAAAAGATACACACATTAAAGGCTCAGGTATCATTTGGGTGAATGTTTATATGTGTTTGTTTTAATCTAAATTATACAAGAGGTGATTAAAACCAGAGATTGTCCAGATCAGCTGGAATATTTTATTTGCTAGTGAACCATCAGGTCTAGCAGACAGGAATTTAGGCAAATCTGTCTGAAAATGAAGCACAAGGACCAGAGTTCGAGCCCCAGTAACAAAAAAAAAAAAAAAAGAAAGTTAAATTTGTACATTTGATTCTATCTAACACTGCACTCATTAAAAATATTCACTGCTTATAATAAATAAATAAATAAATAAATGAGGCCAATTAAACACAATGTGAGTCTCAGGATATCTGGATCAGCGATAGATTATTGCTTGAAGAAAGAGCATTAGTATATACCAGATTTCTTTT
>PVJO010029700.1:0-18381 GCA_004026905.1 Hystrix cristata
AGCCTTTAGTGTTGAAACAGGGAAAATACACCAACAGTGGATTTATTGGCACATCTGAAATTAGGGCACCATCTAGTGGTGAAATAGCAGAAATGCTTACAAGGCCAAGAGAAAAAATTTGCTGCTTAGAATTTCAGAGAAGACAGACACAGTACTAGATTATGAATAAATATCTGGAATAAATATCTGTCTTCAGTGCCCAGATGATGTTGCACACCAAGCATAATAAGCTTTCGGGAAACAATGACTTCAACTAATATTCAAAATAAAGTGCCAGAACACACACAGCTAACAGTAATCAGTCTGAATGAACTCTCAGATACAGAATTTAAAACGGCTGCTTTAAGAAAAATCAACAAGCCTGAAGAATGTACAAATAAATTCAATTCACTGAGATAGTTAACAGAGATGTGAAAGTTTTTAAAAATTCACAAATCTTTGAGTGAAAAAATACACTGAGCAAAATTTAAAAGACAGTAGAAGGCATCATTAACAGAACAGATCAAAAAAGAAATAATTAGTGAGTTTGAAGATAGTATTTGCAGATTCATGGAGGAGAAAGAAAAAGAATGAAGAAAGCCTACAGGAACTTCGGGGCAGCATTAAAAGAGCAAATATTTGAGTTTAAGATGAACCTGGGAATGCCAAAATTGTAAAAAGCTTACCCAAAGAGATAATAACAAGCTAAGTACAGGAGCACATATTGGTGATCCTAGCACTTAGGGAGGCTGACCCAGAAGGATAACAAGGTTAATCACACCTGGGCCATTTGGCAAAACTTTGTCTCCAAATAAAAATAAATAAATACAAAGGCTGGTGATGGAGTAAAAAAGTGTCCCTGTGTTTGATTCCCACTGCTACAATAACACTAATATTAATACTATTACTAATAACAACAACCATAAAACACTCCCCAAACTAGAAAAGGGTACAAATAATGAGGTACAGGGAGGCCAAAGACCACCAGTGCCTGTCTCAAAACATTATAATCAAGATGTCAGCGATAAAGAGAAAACTCTCAAGGTATCAAAAGTAATAAGTAATAAAGCTTTTACAGTTTGCCTCCCAGCAGATTCTCAATGTAAACCTTACAGGCAGGAGCTACAAGAGAACTAGAAAGCAACCTACAAAGTAGAGACAGAAGACTTTTCCCATCAGTACTTACCTTAAATGTCATTGAACTAAATTGCCTAATTAAAAGACATAGAGTGACACCTGGAAAAAAGAACAAGACTCATGTTGCTTACAAGAAATTAATTTCACATTTAAGGACATGATATGTAGAAGGAAAGTGAAAGGAAGGAATACCATATTTCATGCAAAGAGAATCCAAGAGAAAGCAAGATTACATCAGGTAAAATACAATTTAAACAGAGTAAAATCAGACTTGGACACTTTCTGTACAATGGTAAAGGGATCAATTCAACAAGAGGAAATAACAGTTCTAAGTGTATATATACAGCGATATCTTGGTTGTTGAACAGCTCCGTCTTAGTTTCTTTTCTTGTTGCTGAGACAAAATACCCAACACCCAAAGTTGAAGGAGGAGAGGTTTATTTAGCTCAAAGTTCCTAGAGGCTTCAGGTCACGATCAAATGGGTCCAAGGCAGGGTGGCATGGCAGACAGGAAGAAGGCAGCAAGGGAAGCAAGGGTGAAAGAGTGAGAGAAAAGCATCTTTCTGTCCCTTATATTTTATCCAGGCTACTCTCCTTAGGGTGGGTAGCACTCCCACTCTTAATCCTAGTACTTTTAATCCTAGTAGTTCATCCTCGACCTCAGCAGAACTACGTCAAACCAATCAATGAAGTAATTTAGTAATCACACTCTAGGTCCAGCCCCCTCTGAAAACACCCCACCTGTGACCACGTGAGCCTTTAGGGGGACATCGAGACACAAACCATAACAAGCTCCAAGCTCTAACTTTCTTCTACTTGAACTACAATGTTTGAAAAAAATCTGCTTGGTGTTCTTAGTGACAGTTGAACTGAAAATCCATCTTGAAAAAACCTGTATGGGCCACGAGTGAGTCACATGTCTCTTCTCATCAGACACAAAGTGGTGACTTCAGTCTGAGCTCTACTCAGGGCCAATGTACAGTGCTTGCGTTAGTGTGTGAAGACATCTCTCTTTGTGCTTTTTTTGTTTGTGCTTTATTTGCGTAAAATATTGTGACCGTACCTCTAAATAAAGTTACGATACCAGCAGTAAACCTAAGAGGAAAACTCTGAGAACCACGTCCGAGTTCAAGAAAGGAGACATTGAGAAATTTGTTAAAGTCCTGGGAAAACGAATTTGTGAGTGTAATTTTGGGGCCTCAGAACCAATTGTTTGGTTTTCCATTATTTCTTACGGAAAAAAATATATTCAGTTCCAGAACTTTTCAGTGTTTGAACACGAATTTGGGATGGGTTGAGTTTGACAACTGAGGTATCACTGTATATTTATACATATATTTATGCATTTATATATATCACTGTATATTTATATGTTTATACATACCTGTATTTTTCCATCCAGTATGGGCACACCTAAATATATAAGGCAAATATTAATAGATCAAAAGTGAAAGACAAACTCCAATACAACAACAGTAGAGGACTTTTACAGCCCACTTTCCGTAAGAGATAGATCATCCAGACAGAAGATCAGCAAAGAAAAGACAAATTGCACCCTGGACCAAATGGACGTAACAAATCTACAGATCATTTCATGCACAGCTACAGAATGTATGTTCTTTTCATCAGCACATGGAACATTCCCCAGGATATGATAGGCCACAAAAAAAGACAAATGTTTTTAAATGTTGGAAATCTATTGAGTATCATTTCTTAGCACATGCAATAAGCTTTGGAGTCAATAACAAGAAAAACCTTGGTAACTGTTGAAATACATGGAAATAATGTAACTTACATTATAAAAAACAAAGCATGAAGGGAGAAATCAAGAGAAATTTTAAAATGTCTTGAAACAACCAGGCATGGTGGCGCACACCTGTACTCACCACACTTGAGAGGCAGAGGCAGGAGGATCACAAATTTGAGGTCATCCTTGGTTACTTATTGAGACCTTGTCTCAAAAACACAAACATAAAAGCCAAAAAAATCTTTTAAAAAAATAAAGAAAATAAAGAACCAGTATATCAAGCTGTATGGGATACAACAAAAGAAATAATGAGGGACTTTTTAATAACACATTAAAAGAAAATGATCAAAAAACCAACTTTTTTTACTGAAACTCCAAAACCTAGAAAAATAAGCCAATTCCCAAATTAGAAGAAAAAAAAACGATCACAGTAAAAATAACTGAGATAGAGAATAAAAAATAATGCAAAAAAATCAACAAAAAGACAAAAGAAAAATTGACAAACTCTTAGCTGGCCTAAGAAAATGAGAGAAAAGATCCAAGTAAATGAAATCAGAGATTACATCTAGCACACAAAATACAAAGAATCATTGGGTTTTATTATGAGCAATTGTATGCCTACAAATTTGGCAACCTAGAAGAAATGGACAAATTCTTGGACAAATACATCTTACCATGATTAAATCCTAAAAAAATAGAAAACCTGAAGAACTAATAAAACTTAAGGATGTTGGATCAGTAATAAACTCTCCCATTAAAAAAAAGGCCAAATTTCACTGCTGAGTTCTTCTATTTAAAGTACTGATGCCAGTTCATGTTAAATTATTCTAAAATTTCAAACAGGACCTAATTCATCCACAGATAGTCTACAAGGTCAACATTACCCTGGTAACCAAAAACAGAGAAGGCCCCAGAAACAAGAGAAAGCCACATGAGTATTAGGTTATAATTAGGAATATAAAATTCTGATGTATTAAGTGGATGACTAATAGGGTGACTAAATGGGTATTAAAAGGGTGACTCTAGATAACAGTTATGTACTGTGTATTCCAAAAGGCAAGAAGAAAGGATAAAAAGTTTGCACCATTAAGACATAATAGATCTTTGGGGAGATATATTTTACCCCTCATGTAAACATACAATGTATGCATTTATCAAAACATTACATAGTACCCTATTAATATGTATGATTTTTGTATTTTATATATCTGTGTAAAAAACTTAAAGTGACAGGTCAATATCTTTGATAAACATCGATGCATAAATACTCAACAAAGTACTAACAAACCAAATTCAGCAGCACATTAAAGATTATCACTATGGGAAGCTGAGGAAGGAGGTCTGGAAGGTACAACCCAGCCTGGACAATTTAGCAAAAAGGGGAGGGTAGAGCACTGGGGAGGCAGCTCAGTCCAAAAGCCTTGGGTTTGATCCTGAGTGAGAAAGAATACTACATCGGCAAATGAAAGGTGAAAAACTATATGATCATCTTGATATATGGAGAAAAGACTTTGATAAAATTATTTGATAAAATTCAACATCTTTTTGTGATAAAAATGTTAAATTAGGTATAAAAGGGAAGTTCTTTAACATAATAAAGGCTTAGGTAATAGGCCAATAGCTAATATTATAGTGGGGTGAGGGCAGAGCTGACAATTTTCTTGTTATGATTTGGAACAAAACATGAATGTCGACTTTCACAACTTTTATTCAATTTAGGGCTGAAAATCCAAGCTGGAGGATTAACACCCAGGAAAAGAAATTAACTGTATTGGCATTTGAAAAGAGGACATCAGACTTTCAGTTTACAGATGACACGATGTTATTCTCAAAGACTCAACAACAACAACAAGAAAAAACTAATAAAACTAATTAGAAAAGTCAGTAAAGTGCCAGAATATAAATTCAAAGTACAAAAATCAATATTACTGTTATATAACAATATCCAATTGTCAGAAATAGAAATCAAGAAATCAATCCATTTACAACAGCTACAAAAATAGATAAAGTATCCAGAAATAAATTTAACTAAAAGGGAAAATCTCTACTATAAAATATTGATTAATAAAATTGAGGAAGACACAAGAAAATGAAGAGACATACGTTCATTGACTAGGAGAATCAACATTGTTAAAATGACCATATCTTCCTGAAGTGATCTACAGACTGAATGCAATTCCTATCAAAATGCCAGTTATATTCTTCAGAAACTTAGGGGGAAAAATGATGTTAAATTTTGCATGGAACCATGAAAACCCCAAATAGCAAAAAGAACAAAGCAAGAAACATTACACTGACTTCAAAATGTATTTCAAAGCTGTAAATCTATAAACAGTATGGTAATTGGCATCAATACGGACACACAGACCAATGCAATAGAATAGAGAGTCTAGAAGTAAAGCTACTCAGCTATACCTAACTAATGCTTGACAGAGGCACATGGAACACACTTTGGAAAAAAGACAGCTTTTTCAACAAGTGATGCTGGGGTATCCAGGTATCCATATGCAGAAGAATCTAAACCCCATCTCAGCAATTACAAAATTCAACTCTAAATTAATTAGAGACTTAAATGTAAGATCTTAGTGAAATTACTGCATGAAAACAAAGAGAAAATACATAGGAATACATATGAGATAGGAATGACAAGAAATTTGGATGAGATCCCAAAAGCAAGGAAACAAGCAAATATAAACAAGATTACATTAAACTTCAAGGCTTCTGCACAGCAAAGAAAACAGTCACCAAAATGAACAGACAACATAGACTAGATAAAGTATTTGTATGCTACTGACAAGGGATTAATATCCAGAATATATAAGCAATTCAAAAACTATAGCCAAAACAATAACCCTAATGAAAAATGGGCAGTGGATCGCTGGTAGTTAGGATGGCATGTCACACTGATTAGCTTTGGGATCTGCTTTAGAGATTGGTGTCGCATACTTCTAGGTATGTCTGGCTGGGTCATGGTGGTGTGAACGTGGATTCTATGTCTGGTCCCTTGCCCCTTCCTCTCAGATACTATTCTGTTCTGTGCCTTGGCTGCCCTGATGTGATCAGCGATCTTCTACCATGCATTTCCACCAAGTTTCTGCCTTGGAGCCAGCCAGCTGTGGACTGAATCCTCTGAATCATGACCCAGTGTAAACTTCTCTCTTAATTGTGTCAAGTATCATGCCCCAGCAACGGGAAAGCTAACTAAAATCTAAATAATTTTTCCAAAGAATACAAAGAAATGGCCAGTGGGTATATTAAAAAATTCTCAGCATCACAAATCATTGAGAAATGTAAACTAATTTCTCTCTAATAAGAGTAGCTATTATCAAAAAGAGAAAAGATAACAATTATGTAGTGGTTGATGTGAAGAAAATGAAATGCTTTTACACTGCTAGTAGAAATATAAATAGTATAACCGTTATGGAAAAGAATATGGAGGTTTTAAAAATACTTAATAATAGAATTACCACATGATCCAGCAACCCCACTACTGGGTATATATCTAAAGGAAATGAAATCAGTATGTGGAAGTGACATCTGCAGTTTCCGTGTTTATTACACCACTTTCACTATAGCCAAGAAATGGAATCCATTTAACTTTCTATCAACTGAAGGTAGAAAAAGTGGTACATGTACAGAATAGAACACTTTGCCAACCATAAAAAAGTAATGAAATTCTGTCACCTTTGGCTAACAGGATGGAACTGGATATCATTATGTTAAGTAAAATAAGCCAAGCACGGAAAGACAGACACAACATGATCTCATTCATATGTGGGATATTAAAAAGCTGATCTCATAAAAATTGAGAGGGAAATGGTGGCTGCTGGAGGTTGAGTATCAATAGCGAAAAGGGAGGAATGGAAAAAATTTAATAAACAGGTAATAAGTGGAAGGTTGATAGAGTAAACAGTTCTGCTGTGCTGTTGCACAGTAGGGTGACTATAGGTAGATTTTGTGTACTGCATACCTCAAAAGGCCACAAGAATCGATTTTGACTTTTTTTGCATAAAGACATCATGAATATTTGAGGATATAGATATGTCTAGTGTGGTTACACAATGTGTACATGTATTGAAATATCACAGGTTATCCATTAGTATGAACAATTCTTTATTTTCGGTATCATTTTAAAATAAGTTTTAAAAAGATACAAACTTTAGCTTTTAGCCTTATTCCCCCTACCTTCTTCATGCTTCCACATTTGTAAACCTTTAAAAATACTATATATCATCTATCTCTCTGTTCCATATATTTCTGTTATCAGAATACTCTGCATTTTAGTACATCACTATGTACTAAATATACTTCTATCTGTCTTGCATTTTTACTTAACAGTCTATTCATCTGAAATTCTGTATCTTTGAGATACTCTCTTTCTTTTAATAGTTGCATAAGAATTGTATTTTGTAGATGTTCCATGTACCATTGTTTACTCAACCAAGCCTCTGAGGTGGGAGTTGGGCTGTTTCCAGTCTTTCCTGTTATAAATTACATAGCAACATAAAGCAATACATAGCATCAGGAATGTGACACTTCATGTTTTACTCAGAGTCCTCAAGGATAGATATCTAGAAAAGAGCGGCAGGGCCTGGGGACTGTGGCACCGCTCAAGGATCAGATAGTAAAATCATACTACATTTTGCTAGATATTTCCAAATGTCCATTCAATTTTATATGGCATCTTGCAATGTTTATTTCCAAACAGACCAACTAAAACTGAGTATTTCAAGAATTTTTTACTTTCCTCTCCCTCTCTTTGATGAGTGGTATTTAATGTACAGTTGTTTAATTGTATTTCTCTTATTATGAGTTGTATAAATTCCAGTATTTTTTCTGTGCATTATTTTAGCTTTTATTTTGCTTCTGGCAATTTACAAAATAATAGAATTTGTTACCTTTTTATTCTTACTCCAAAAATCATCTTTCTGAAAAATTTTCTCTTTCTCGGGTTCTGTAAGAATTCATTTTTTTCTTTCATGAATTTTTATGCTTTATATTAAGCTTCTGATCTGTTTGGAATTTATCCTCCTGGACAGTATAAAGAATTGATCCAGTTTTACCACAAAACACTTGATATTCAGATATGAATATCACTTATTTTAAAATCATTCTTTGACTCGGTGAGTTTAAATCAGTCTGTATGGTTTTATAAATTTCCATAAGTGAGTGGTTCTAGTATCGGATACTCTTCCTTGGTTTGTTAGTCTAAATCAAAATGTGCCAATACAAAATTTTTATTGGAGAAAAGTTTATTTAACATCCATACTTATTAGATTATTTGAACAAATTAACTTCTATTCAGATTTTTAGATATAGAAAAATATTATAGCCTGTGACAGCAAGAAGTCACATATATGTGGCCACGGAAATTTGATGTTTGGCTCCACATGAACAGGGAAGAGCCACACAATGATTTTAAAAAGATGAAAGTAAGTTTCTTACAAAAGTACAGCAGATATGAGCATAGTCAAGTAATAACATTACCATACAACAAGGCAAGAGATAGCACCAGAGATGAAGGGGAATCCTCTGAGGAAGGATCTCGTATGAGACGGATCCTTCCATAGGCGAAGGAGAAAACTCCACGCCACACCTAGTTTTTTAGTTCCTTAAGTACTGAGTTCAGACAAAAGTGACTTGGTGCCAACAGGCCTGCGTGGCTGGAAGGGACCGTTCACAGCCTTGGTTAGGGTCTAGGAATGGTCAGTTTTTCATGTATCAATAGTTATCTCTGTAAACTGCCTTCCTAGGAGGTAGCCTTCCTGCAGAAAGACACCCAGCCCAGGTCACTTCAGGAACACACACATTCCAGGTGACTCTCATCACATCAACCCTTTCCTTGACTCCTTATTGGAGTTTCTTTATATTTGTAAATGGACAGAGAGCATTGAAATTTTTGTGGTGTTGGGATCCTGTAAATAGATTGTTTTTCCAGATCCACTTTTGTATCTTTCAGCGGTGTTTTATGGCTTACTTCTTGCATGTTATTCCTATAGATTTCTTATTGTTTCTATTTTAATGCATTATTTTTGCTTTGTTAGTATGCATGGAGTCCTTTCTCACTTTATATCTTTTTCTGACTGAATCATATAACCTATTTTGTTTCACAGAAGAATGTTTGGGTTTTTTCTTTTCTGGTAGCATATGATATATATTCTGTCCTTATTAAGTAATTGATATTTCTTGGTGATCCAAGAATATAATATATGAAAATAAAGATGTCCCAATTTCTAATTATTATACTTTTCTCATCAAATTATGTTAATAATCCCCAGGAAACTTAAATATTAGTAAAAATAGTGGGCATTCATGTGTTACTCCTGCTTTTACTGCATAGTTTTTTTTATTCCGTATTAAGATTCTAGCTAGGAGACTGAGTCTGCATGCGTGCGTGTGTGTGTGTGTGTGTGTGTGTGTGTGTCTTTCAGCATGCATATGTCTTTGTGCGTGTGTGTGTGCATGTATACCACACATACTGTTCGTGTGGTATACATGCTAGTGTGGTATACGTGTTAGTGAGAGAGATGAGAAATCAGGGAGAGATAAATTCTTAGGTAAATATGTACTGAATTTTGTCAAATATTTATAGCATATGTAGAGATGATCACACAACTTTTCAGCTGTATTAATATGATATATTACTCTGAACCAGTGAAATTACTAATATTTAATCATTTTACTTTTATAAAATAAACCCTACCTGATTCTAATATGTTTGTTATTATGCTGATAGATTCTGTTAGACAATTCTAGAAATTAGCTTGTGTACATAGATATTTAAGTGAGTTTAGTTGGTTGTTTACTTTTTTGGCAAAGTCTTATATTCTGTGAATTATGAGTTTGAAATTATTCTTTTTTTCAATTCTTGGAATAGTTTGGGTAGGTTTAGGATTATCTGATCAAGTGAAACTATTAAAAAACCAACTGTGCTGGCTATTTTAAGAAAGGTCAGAGAGGAAGATAGGAATGGTCTGGAGCAGAAGGGAGAAGAAAAGAGAAAGAGAGAGAAGAGGATGGCTGAGAGAAGGAAATGGCATTAGACGAAGGAAGGACAGTGAGGAAATAGGATGGGATTAACAATAAAACAGACTTAACATTTTTTTACCAGCATATTTTTTCTGCTTTATGATGAGAATAGTGTAGTATAATTTTAAATTCAGCATCACTTGAGTCAAGATTTAGCTATAGTTTGGTGATGAACAAATTACCCCAATTAATTGTGCTCAATGAATGTGGTATAAATAATGGGAAACTGAGATGAAAGTGATTAAGGAATTTCTTCTCTGAAAGATGACTTTTGAGTTGAAATACTAAATAATTAAAGACTCGGTAGGTTAGGCATATTCTAGTTATGAGGAAAAAGGAACTGTAAAGAAAGTAAAACTATAAATAGATAATACATAGAGATAAACTTGATGGCAGTGAGTGATTATTTAGGGAGCAAGGAAAAGTAATTCTGGGAAAGTTGGTGGGCACACATTGGAAGAAGAGAGCCATACATGGTTCCATTCCTGTCTCCTACTATGGGGCATGGTAGTGAATAAATGTTTGTTGAAATAAAGTCATGTCATTTCCTCCATGGATTGAATGCAGATAGTAACTGTGAAATGAAACAGAATCATTTAATCATTCATTTATCTTCAACTCTGCTTTGAAATCCAACTACAAAGGGAATAAAATATTGCTCTCATTCTGGAGCACCTTACATCTTTCTGGAGGCTACAGAATGACAGTATATACATTTTGATAAGTTCAAGAGTAGAATGGTGAATAAAGTGGAAGGAGTAACTCTGTTACAAACTTTTAGGAGAGAAAGTTCTGTGACTTTTTATCAGATACAGAAAATGAAAAAATGTGAGAAAAGAGTTTGAAAATTGCTCCAAATTTGAACAGAAACAGGAACATTGTGGCTTTAGAAAAATATTGAGAAAATACCAATAGAATAATTATATTTTAATTATAGCTACAACACCCTTTTGTTTATCTGTTACACATACTAGCACACACATACCATCTGCTTCTATAACCTCCAAACCCATCTTACTGCTTTACGATAAAGCAGCAAACCAGCCAGTTTTATAAATGAAAACAGTTTCAAATATGAGTTAAAGCAAATAATTCTGATATTCCTTGGCTCATGGTTCTGGTATTCTGCCATCTGTTCTTGACTTGATCCCACTTGGCCTTATAATCTTCAATAATTGTTACAACCTGGCACTCTGATTATACATCTTTATATTGACTTTGACTTCTCAATTAGGCTTCTCAATCAGTGTGTGGTTTAGATCAGTGTCCTCTAAAGGCCCATATGTTAAACATTTGGTCCTCTTCCCATGAGACTGCTGGAAGCTGCCGGGTCCTAGAAGGTGTGGCCTAGTGGAATAAATAGGTCATTGGAGATATCTCTTTGAAACAGATATTGAGACTCCAGCTCCTCTCTTTTATTTCTGCTTCTTTGAAGTGAACAGTTTTGTTCTACCATGGGTTCCCTGCCAAGATATGCTGCCTTGCCACAGATCCAAAAGCAATTAGGTCAACTAAGCATGGGCTGATTCCTCTGACATGGTGAGACAAATAAACCTTTCCTATTTTTAAGTTGATTATCTCAGGTATTTTATTACAGTAATCCAAAGCTGACTAACACATCTATTTTGGATTTCACATTGCTACTGACTTCTTATTGCGCGTTCATGTTGTAGAATTCTCATGTTCATATCAATTTAATTTAGCTGCCTTGTGTTTAAACTATTTCCATTAAAGAACTATGATAAATAGCATTTGAAATAAACAAGTTATTTATTTAGAAAGTCTTCAGCATGAGACAAAATGATTAATAGAATTTGCTAATGAGTAAAGTGTTTAAAGTTCCTATCATAAGAGGACGGAGGAAAGAGCACAGTGGAGGAAAGGGTCACATAAACACACATACACACAGTCAGGCATAAATAAATTGGATGAGTGCAAAGGAAATATTACACACTCCTCCTTGGAAAATATTTAAATGCTAAAGTCCTTAAATTTTAAACAATTTTGTATTCACACAAAGTAAAGGCAACTAAATCTGAAGTAATTTATGAAGGAAAACCATTCTTCCTGGGAGGAATCAAGGAAAGGTCAATGGTGTGTACTGGTGCTGAAGAAATTGTTTTTACAGATCCCATCTGCCAGCTTCTCCACACCTCTCAAGTGAGACATGTTTTGGAGGCTGAGATATGTACCTCAAATTATTTCAAGGTAAAAATAGCACAAATGAAAATTAGAATTGTTCCAGAAAGGATGTCTGATAAATTACTGAATGACTTCTGAAAGAGACAAGAGTAATATATTCTTGTAGTATTTAGAATACCATGAAAATTAGTAATTGCCTTCCTTCATGCCTAAGGGAAAAATGAATTCGAATTTAATAAAAATTAGGTAATAAACTCAGGTAAAATCACACCACAGGTGACAGTGAACCTTTTACAAACATGAGTGAATTTGGCCTCTCTACCTATTTTATTTCTTGTATGTGTATCTGTGCTGGTAGGTGCTTATGTACTGTTACACTAGTGATAAAGTGGTGGAGGCAGAAAAGGTAACTATTGTACAACGTTGTGATAAGATATCTTTTCAAACACATAAGTACTTTATAATATCTCAGAATATGAAAATAAATTCAAAAAAGCTTGGAAAACAAAGAATTAATGTGACATAATCACATTCTTAATGGAGTTTTATTTTCTTGTACTGCTTTAATTCTCTTACTGAATTGAAACTTAATAGGTTTCTTTTTGAAGCTTGATTATCACAATGCAATAGTAGTTTCATAATAACAAAATTCCTTGCAAAATTAAGTAATTGTGGCTAAAAGACAATTATTCATGTTCATAGGCTACAATGTTTTATCATTAGCTCAAGTCATTTCAGTATTTTTTCATTTTAAATTAATTAGAGTATCTTACATTTAAGAAACTAGAAATGTAGTAATTTATGGCATTTCATTGTGTTTTATTTGGCAACCAGAATGTGTTCTCTCACATGCAAGTATGCATCTTCTTAAAGAAAAAAACGTCAAAGTGACTGTGTTTATTTGCAAATGCCACTTACACAGACAAAAACAGTTGATTTCCTGGATGTGTATTATATTCTTTTTGTAGAAATGCAGTGTTTCTATTCTATAAAAAGGATATAATACACATCCAGGAATCAACTGTTTTTGTCTGTGTAAGTGGCATTTGCAAATAAACACAGTCAAAATAATCAGAAATATCACAACATTCCAAATTATATTCCAGTCATTATCGTTATTGATTAACAAATGTCAAAGAGATTCCAGACGTGTAGTACCAGTCATATGTACAACCCTCCTCTTGTCCTTTTCTCCAGCACTTTGCTCTCCTGATTCAGAAGGATGATTTTTAGCAACTGTACCTTTCACTTCCTTATCACGATCATTCCTGCTCCCATTTCAATAGGTCATATATAAAAGCACCTCACCCCTGGGATGAACAGTTGTTCTCACCTGGTAACTCTTAACTTCTCATTCAGTAATTTCCATGGCGGTACGGGCAATCCCTGGCTCATACACCAGTGTAATACTGACAACTGACCAGTAATTTATTCTGCATACATGAGCACAAAATGTGGTGGATGCATAAGTTTTAAATATACTACAGTAAAGTATACATTGCTATTTCCCTCAAAACACTCCTCCTCACTTCAAGCAGAAGTATCCCATCATTTTCTGCAGCAGCTCTGGAAGTCCTCTCTCATGAGTGTTATTAAGAGTTGTGATTAAAAAAAAATACGGTGAACACTGCTGCTGCATGCCATCCAAAGGAAGAACAACTTATAAAAACATTTTCGTGTCCTCATCCACCATATCTGGGCACTGGATAATTTCTAGCTCTTCCCCAAACTCAAAATAAATATAAAAGGTTTGGAATCAGCTCAGTATATTGAGACACAACAGTGCAACTAAAGACATTCCCTAAAGACATTCCCTAAAGAGAACTTCCAGAACTGCTTCAGGAAGTGGCAAGAAGGATGGGACAATTGTGTCCAAAGGGGAAGTGTTTTAGGGGGATTGATAGCAATGTGTCTTTTATTATAATAATAATTTTTAATCTAATCACTCACCACATTTTTTTATCATACTGCACATTCATTTGTTGGCTTCTTGATGGGTGGAATAGAACCTCATTAGGCTGTTTCATACCCCGGATCCCCTGAGGAGGAAATGTATTCCTTCTCTTTCAAAAACTGGTTCTATTACTTTCTAGGAACCATTTTTCTAAACAATGAACATTGGCATTGAGTGGAAATAATATTCTGGTCAGACATTTTAATTTAATTATATGTTCAAAGGTTTGTTTTAGCTCTTTGGAAATATATCTATATATCTATATCTATATCTGTATCTATATCTATATCTTCTAAAACTTTGTCTCTTAACATCTCCTGGAAATAGTCCCAAACATGGCATATAGATGATCTCTAAAGTTTATCATTGTAGCCTATATAGCATTTTCTTAGTTTAGATATCCCAACAATAGATATAGGACAATCAACCTGTTTACTAAAAATTTAGAGAATTTAGAGTAAAAAGTAACATGTACAAATATACCCTAGGAAGGACAGAAGAACACTGTAATGCCATGAATGTTAAAAAGAACATCAGACCTTTATGGTAACCTACCCACCTAAGCTTGCCTCTACATAATGTTTCTCCTGGACTTCCAGACTCCCTTCCTAGATTAACTGTTTTCACATCATGTACATTTGCAGAAACAATGTGACAAATGACAAAAAGAAATAAGGTCACTTAATTTGAGTAAGAGTGAATGATTTATGAAAAATATTATTAAAAACGACTATTTACATTTTATACACTGGTACTTTGAGAATAAAAAATAGTGGTATGATGTGTGCAGATGATGGATGAGAGAGTGATAGAAAGCATATTAATGTACAAAGCAGCTTAAAACTTCTATAAGAATATTCAAGAGGTTTGTACTTAGGGGCTAGGGATTTAGCTCAGCGGTTAGAGTGCTCGCCTTGCAAGCACAAGGCCCTGAGTTCGATCCCCAGCACCAAAAAAAAAAAAAAAAAGAGCTTTGCGTTCAGCATTTCAACTGATACTAGAATAAAACCTGTGAGACAGGTATCACAATTTAGGTTTTTTCAGATGCAAAAACTAAGGCACAGGCAACTTCCTCAAAACCAGGTACTGAGTATCAGAGTTAGAGTTTCATGAAGGCTATTTGCCTCTAAAGACTTAGCCCGTAACCACCCAGGGGCACTTGTGACAGACAAGAAAATTATCTTTATTGTTTAATCACATTCGCAATATGTCATGTGCTATGTAATTGTTGCAACACTTGTCTCCATTTTTGCAGCATCGGTCTCCATGTTTGACACCCTGGCTATGACTCTGTAGTTGGAGAATCTCCTCCCTGCCCTTGTTTTCAGAGTTGGCCATGAAACTTGTTTTGGGTAGTAGTGCACAAGTGGACATGATACAACTATTCAACAGAAGTCTTAAGTGTGTTTATATGGTTTCGATTTGCCCTTCTTTTCCTGTCCTTTGCTGTAACAATAGTGTATTTGGATAGGCCTCCTCCTTCTGCTGGAGCTCTAAGAAGACAGTGCTGAATGGAACAATGACCTCAGCCTGAACCAGAGCCACAGCAGCAGAGCTGCTGCCACTGACTTATAATTTGAATGGGAAATAAATATTAAAGCCATAAATCTCCTGGGGTTAGTTGATACCTGGCATAATTTAGAGAAAGCTAACTCTACGGAGTATTTAGAAGACAATCACAGCTCCACATTGATCTTTAGTTGCATTTTTATAAGAGAAAACCTAACTTTCCACTGTTGACTTCTAATACATAAGTAAAGCAAAATGTTTTTCTAGAATTATATTTTCATCCTCTATAGACAGAACACTGTTTATTTAGTGTAGTTTAGTTGTCCCGCTGCCAGGAAAGGGTGTCTATGTAAATATATATCCCCATTATGGTACTAGGTAAAGGAAATTCATCCATTTTGTTTACGCATCGACCTCTGTGTAGGCAATCTTTATAAATTATCCTTGAGTATAGACTCATCATGCAAGCAATGGCTTACTGCACATGTGTTCATCAAAGTAATTTTCTCCATGATTGGGCAGGCCTGAGGGGGACCCAGACCAATCAGTACTTCCTGAGTGGAAAAGACGGAAATCTGATAGACAAGAAAAAAAAATAATGGCACAGACTGAGGAATTAGGCTTCTGTGACTTCCTTTATATCACTGAGATCACTTTGTATCACAGTCTGAACCAAAAAATACTCTTAGAGTAATGCATTTTCAAAACCACATGAATGTATATTATTGTGATATGTGCAGAAAATGATACATACACAATCTGTATCGTACGAATGCTTACGTTTAACTTGCACTCACCATACAAAGTTAACATTTGCGAGAGAGTTGGCACTGTCTATTGCATTTAATATTTATGATCGACTACTTAAATTATCTACTTAAAATAGAGAATTAGTGCTATAATTTCCTGGCCTAATGAGAAAACAATAAATGTGGCTGGAAGTATCAGTGATAGATTTGAGTGAGTTTAAAAGTTACAAAACTTTAAGTCACACTGCTCAAAGGGAAATTTTGCAATAATTTACCAAAGAAAGTCATATTACATTGTCATGAGAAAGGAACATAGGTCTAAAGACAAGGTAGAGGTCTAAGGCAGCGGCACCACACACGTAAGTGTAGGTTCGTCTTGTAATCTGCACTGTAGTTTAATGATATGTCATTATCCGTGACATTAAATTGATGTTGATAATTTGAATTTATTGATATTATATTTTATTTCTATTTAATTTTTAAATAACTTTTATAGTTCTTAATAAGTATAAAAAGCCAATATATAATTTTATGCCTACACATTTTTAAGTAGTATAAAATGTGATCATATAATAAGGTGAATGTTTAAAATTTTTTAAAATGTATTATAGTGAGACACATTGCCATTAACCCACCTCAAAATACCTCTCCCCTCTTTGCAGACACTTATCCCATCTGCCTCCATGTCCTTAATCAATTCAGGACATTTGCATTTCTTGGTCATTTTGATTTTGTTTATGAGCCAGAAGTTGCAAGGTGCCAAATCTGATCCATAAAGCAGATGAAGACACATCAAGATATCAAGGCAGCTATGAAGAGCTGCTCATAAATTTACTGTAGTGCCTAGCATGTGTGTTACTGTTTTGAGTTTGGGTTATTAGGTTCTTGTTTTCAGGATATCATTATTCCTCTGGATTCCCATTCCCCTCCCTCTTTGCCCTCTTCTTGTTCCTTTGGACCCTTTGTCTATTGGCTTATATCTAACCCTTTGCCTTTTTGTATCCATCGTTTACCCTTTTGTTTGTACTTTGCCTCACTCAAATGAGGGATACCATAGGGTATTCAAGCTTGTGAGTCTGGTTTATTTCACTCAACATTATATTTTCCAGGTCCCTCCATTTTAGCTGAGTAGTATTCCATTATAGATAGATACCACATTTGATTTATCCAGTTATCTGCTGAAAGATTGTACACTAGGTACTACAGTAACTTTATGTAGTTGTGACTTAATGCTGCATCTTTGTGGTTGTTTACATTGTTCATTCTTATAAACAAAAGGCACAATGTATTATGGTCTGTAAGCTTGTGTAATGGCCTATAAGTCTGTGTGATTTGGGATAAATTTTAATAAAATCTGTTTAAAAAAAAAAGCTGCTAATGAAGAGGTTTTCTAGAACTGCTTCAGAAAATGGCAAAATGTTAGGAAAAGTGTGTGTGAAGCAAGGGGGAGTATTTTTAATGGGGATTAGTGGCAGTGTGTTTCTTAGCATAATACAGTTTGTTTTTAAACATCCACGATATTTTTTGATTATGCCTCTTATAATAAATAATAATTCATTCACAATGAGGTGAGGAAGGATTTTACATCTTAACATACAATCCCTACTTATTACAGAAAGCACTGTTTTAAATGCATAAACTTACCTACTATTAGTAGCATAAATATGTAAATAAATTGGGTCCCAAAATGGTATCAAAATCACACATTAATTTACTATATTTTGTATGTGTATTTCTATTTTAGTATATACGTGATTCTTGAAAAATAGACATTTAAAAAGTGAGAAGTGACTGTTGTGAATTGACCTTGCTGTCTTGTTTATAGTTTCTTTTAGTTATAGAAGATTAAAACATTTCTTTACATCATATCTGAGTGATTCTTAGAAGTTCGTTGTAGAATATTTGCTATTTCTGTTAGCTGAATTCACTTCTGTACTATTTCTGCTAGCTGAAATCGTGTCTGTAGGTTTAATTTATGTCCCAGTTTTGCAATTATCCATTTTTTCCTGGGTTTATGTTGACCTATATATACTAAAATTTGAATTTAAAATTTCTGGTCGCTGGAGATGAAAGTTCTCCTACAGAGATAATTAGGCAGCACGGATGTGGTTTTTCAGCATGTGCTGTAAATTTCA
>PVJO010029701.1:0-16475 GCA_004026905.1 Hystrix cristata
GTTACCCTGAGCAAAAAGGAAAAGACAATCAGAATTCTTGTTTACATCCAGCTGTGAGATGGGCTCCAGGAAGTTCTTCCCTTTTCCTTGGGTCATTTTCTCAGGCTGCTGGTCTTCAGTGATGCACCTTCTCTCATCCCAATAATCCCAGTCTCTGCCATCTTACTATGTCCCTATTCTTTGTCCTTCTTTTTGTGACCCTTCCATAGGAGGCCTGTGGGCCAAGACAAGGTGAGAACTGGAGAGATTTAATACTGTCCTGCCCTCTCCACTGGTTTCACTCCCTCTACCAGTTTCACAAGCGTTAACTCCCTCAATGTAACTCCTCAGAAGGGTGAACTGTTTGCAAACAATATTCTGTGTGTCTTTCTGTCCTTGATACTAATCATCAAAATCACGAAGAGAAAATATATAATTTACCCAAAACTATTCCTCACTGCCCACAATCAGTTCTAGGGATATTTGTACAGTCGTTTGTGTTTCAGAGAGGAGAAATACAACAGAGAAGGGTGAGACTAAACTGGAAAGTAAGGAAATAAAAAAGGAATTCACCTGGCAAGAGTCCTTTCCCTGCTCCAGGAAGCGCAGGCAGAATATGTTGCTGGTGATCATACTCGGGTAAGTGCTGTGGCCAAGAACTGTCAGAGAGCATCCAGACACTGAAGATGTGAAGGGTGTTTGCCTGAAAAGTGCAAATGTGAAAACGAAAGGTTACCCACACGAAAGGTTACGGAATTTTCTTTCTCACTTTATCTCTTCTCTTTCACAACACTCCCACTATTTCTTTCAATTTGTTGATGACTTCTACTTTGGGATATGTTTTTTTCCTGGAAAGTTTTCAAATATGTCTAATTAACAAGTGCTTCTTCCTCTGCCACTGCCACAAGTAGCCACAGATCTCTAGTTCAGAGATCTAATTTTCTGAAGCAAGTACATACTTTGGGCAACTTCATGTCTCTGAGCTTCTGGCCTATCGGCCTCCTCAGTTTCTAGTCCTCTGCACATCACTAGTCGCTCTTCAGTTCCATATATGGACTTCTACCTAATAGTTCATTTTTTGTTGTGTTTCTGCATGTCTCCACAAAGGTATCTTCCTCACTTCAACTAATATATGCTAAGGCGACACATAACCAAGCCTGACCCTGGGAACCTTGACTAGAGTGAGAATTTAGAGCAGCTGCCGCTCACCTCTAACATTCTCAGATTTGGTCCTTATACTGCAGGTAACACTTCCTGCCGGTGCTCACTGCTGCCCCACCTTGACACGAAGCCCTGAGCCGTGGAACAGGATTTCGGCAGAGCAACACCGGCCACTCGAGGGTTGAGTTTGGCAGCCGTCTGCAGTTTAATCAGCATGATGCCATTTTCATAGATGTCTTTGTTATAACTGGAGTGACGAATGATCTTGGCTGCATTAACGAATGTTCATCTCCCTCAGTGACATCAACGCTGTGTTCTCCCAGATGAACCTGGATTCGGCTGGGTTAAAAGATTGAATTTTCCTCCATATCTAACTTGAGCTTCTTCCCCTTCCCCCAGTGATCAGTCATCAGCACAGTTACACACACCATCCTCTTCAAGCTTCAAGTCATACAGGTGATTGTGCAGTTAAGGAAGCAGTACCACACACGGTGCAGGTTAGGAAATTAGGTAGATGCGACTGTCAATACAGACTCACAGCCCGACATCGTCTTGGAACAGTAGAGTGTGCAAAAGGGAACCAAATAAGTTCTATTGCACAACTGAAGATGGAAAGGGAATTGGAGCTTGGTAAGTACCTACATTTCTCTGGCTGGGATCATCAGTATCATGGAGGGGGAGATGAGGCCGAATCAAAGATAAAGCAGAATATGAAAGTAGCAGAATAAGTTATGCTTATTTTTAATGTCTTCCTGGAAATATGATAGGTTTTGTTACCACCGCATGAAATTTTATTTTTTTGCAGATAAACTATAATAATTAAGACTGTGTACTGATTTATCTGATTCATGTTCCTAACTATTTGGAGGGAAGCTCCATCAGCCATATTTCCCTCCTATATATCTTTAGTTCTGTCATTTAAGAAAACATTGGGCAATGTTGAGGGTACAGCTCCATGTAACGTGGTGGAATCCTGGGGGGAAAATAAGGTTCTCCACATCTGAATGCTTTATCCATCTGTAGTTTACGCTGGCTGCGCTTTGGCAGGCTAGAGGATAATTTGACTGTAGAAGACAGGGATGCAGTCGTTGGTTACTTATGATTCGCAGCAGTGACCTGCAGAAGCTACCCACTGGGAACTGATGAGGGAGGCGCCAAACAGGAGGTAGCTAGTGTTCAGGGACACCTGGTAGGGCAGGGAATTCGTCTGACAGTGTAGCCCCCAATGATCTTGTCATCATCACCATCAATGGGGAGGGCAGCTGGCAGGGAAAAATTTATAACTGGCTTATAAAGAGATGATTGTGGAACTTCTGCTCCACCATGAAGCTTTTCAGAGTAACTAGAAAAGAGATGACAGTGTTCTTTTGCCTCACACAATCTGGAAATGGTGATTTTGAAGTAATTTTTAAACATTTATTTTTCCATACCTTTAATGCACACTTTTCTGATACTACTCTTAAGAAGCATTTAATTTTTATGTTTCAAGTTTAATAAATGTCTTGTGTTGTTCCATATATACCATTTACACAGAAATACACACACACACACTCACAAGATCAGAAATTCTACGCACAATAGATATGTGATCGCCACTATCTGAAGATGTCAAAATCCCTTTTGCATAGAACCCTGCTCAGCAACCACACAGCTAGGCAGACCACGCTGCAGTCATCTTGCCTGTACATGTTTGTGGAGAATAATGTGGTGTTGGTGTAGTGTCGCTATCTCCATAATGTAACAAAAATTTTTAGATACTGCCTTGGAGTATTCTCACCTGAAAGAGAAGAGATCTTTAAAATTTCATTTTCCCAATTTCTGTCTTTAGTTCTAGCCTAAACTTTTCACTTAAACATTTTACAGAACATTACAAGATTCCCTACCACAACTTTCCACCTTATCTCAATTATCTTTCCAAAATTTAGTGATGTATTTGTCATCGCGAAGTGGGGTCCACTGCTATCAACATTTTTTTTTATAGCTCCAAATGTCTGTTAATACATAAGCCTTATTTCTCCAGTATTTTAAAATAAGCTTTTTAAAAAAAGATTCCAGGGGCATGTAGATAGGTATATTGCATATTTACCTAATTTAGGAGTATTAAGTTTTTGTTGTTGTTGTTTTTTTTTTTTTTTGGTACGGGAATTGAACTCAGAGCCTCATGCTTGCAAGGCAAACACTCTAAGCACTGAGCTAAATCCCCAGCCCAGGAGTATTAAGTTTTAACAGTATAAAACTTAATAATATTAAAATGCAGTCATGTCTATTTTTTTCATGAGTGGATGACATGTGACATTATAATTGAGATATTTCATTGGTAAAGATGTCAAGAACACAGTCCGAGGTTTTCATTCAAGGACATAAGTATCTTCGCCTGTTAAGACCTCTTGGTAAATAACCAGTTACTCAGCGTCAAGGAGACTGAGACTGGGGCAGTTAGAGCCTCTTCAGAATGTACAAATTAGTTTCAGTTATCAACTCAAAATTCTCGGAGAGGTTAAAACAAGAGCTTCTTTTATGTGGACTATCTTTCCTTTTCTCTCCTTCTTCATGGAATTGATCTGGGAGTTGAGAACAAGGTCTGCACATTTATGTGCTGCATTCTGAATCACTTACGGTTTCCATGATCTTCCTCCAACAAGGGAGACTTAACTATCTTTAAACATGCTTGCTAAGCATTATGCTTTCAACACCTTAAGCTTCCTGAGTACAGAAACTGTGTTCAAAATTTGTTGTTGTTTTCCTCAGCATGAAGCAAAAACTTATACACGTGATAGACACCTGCTGGCTCATTAAAGAGACTCGCCAGCTGCACCCAGGAAGGCAAGGAAGAGGATGACCTTCATGGTGTCCTCCTGGATCTGGACCGGGAAGTAGGAGGAAAGCCTCCCACCCACACACATTTATACCTCCACATTCGTCATGCGGCCGGGGGCACAGGTGCTGGAAAAGTTTTACTATAAACTAATCAATCTAAATTCAGAATTCAGTTCCGTGGCAGATGGAACAATTCAGGGCCATATTTAAAAATCAACATTTTTCTGATTTTCCAGAAGGTTATGGGAATGGAAATACGAATCACCTGGTGCGAAGTCTTCCACAGTAGGAAGATAAGAAGGATTAAGGTCGCAGGACAGGGTTACAGATCCCGAGGTTCCCAGACAAAAATTTCAGGTAGTTGTTTGACTCGACTGTGAGCTTTGGTCTTAAGGGTTATCTTGAACCCACCACCCGTGGTGGCTAATGAACACAGATTCACACACTGTCTTATATTCATCCTGAACTTACACGTCCACGTTAATTGTCCTTGTTAGTATGAACAACTTGTTCTTCTGACAAAAGGAAAATTATTCTTATTTGAAATTATAGTGGATAAAAAGGGGAAACCAGATGAACGATAATAATTTTTGTTTCTCTAGAGCTTACTATACGTTAGAGATGCGGTAGTGCCCGCCTTATCTGAGATTTCAATGTTCATGGCTTCAGCTTCAATCAACCAGGTTCAGAAATATTAAATGGAGCACTGTAAAAACAAGTTATTCATCAATTTACATAGCTTTTTTGCAGGATACTATTACATTTGTTCTATTTTATTATTGTTATTAATTTCTTAATTTCCTAATTCATTTGCTAAACTCTATCATAGTTGTCTATCTATAAGACAAATATTATTATTTGGTAATAATAATTAGACATATTATTTGATACTCTCTGAAATTTTAAATGTCTACTGGGGGTCTTGGAATGTGTTTTAGTTACTTTTCTCTCGTTGGGACAGAATACTCGACACCCAAAGTTAGGGGAAGAAAGGTTTATTAGCTCACAGTCTGCAGAGGTTTCAGTCTATAGTCCGCTGGGTCCGAGGCAGCGTGGCATGGCAGAGGTAGGGCGGACCGGCAGGGCAGACCGGCAGCCCACCAACAGGCAGCAAAGTGAAGTCAGGAAAATGCAAGGAATGTATGCAAATAAGCAATGCAAACAAGCAGCTAGTTAGCTTCTTCCTGTATCTTTTATCTAGGCTACCTGTCCTTAGGGCAGGTAGCACTCCCACCTTTAAATTTAGTTCCACATCCTTGATCCCAGCAGAACCATGCCAAACTGATCAATAGATTAATTTAGTAACCACACACTCTAGATCCAGCTATCTCTTACCACATGAGGCTTTGGGGGGACATCTAGACACAAACCATAACAGAATGTATTCTCTATGGATAAGGGGAAGCTACTGTGTTCTAAGTACTGTGTGCATATTAACTTGGGTAATATGGTAATCCTCATATCAGCCATAGAGGATACCTATTATAATTCCCACTTTCAGACAAGAAAACAAAGACACTGGTAGAAGGGATTTGACCATCATGTAACTAGAGACAAGGTGAATGTAGAATTACTATAACTGTATGAGATCTCACATATACATATTATATATATTATATATGCATATAATGTATATATTTTATATGTGTATATATGTGTATGTATATATGATAAGTATGTCCTTTGTGTAATTTTGTAAAATGGGTACAAATGTACCCTTTATGTAAAGTGGGAAAGTAGGTATATATGTTATTTATCTAATTATTTAAGGTATATATATATATATATATATATGTATATGTCATTTATACAGAGTAGGCAAACAAATATGAAAAAGATAACTCCACATGTTTTAGAGGTGCTTAGACTTATAAGATATCCTTCATTTCTGAGATACTGTCAAACATGACATTGGAGAACTGAATTGAAAGTTCCTAGGCTCAATTAGTAATTTATTTACTGTAACTAGATAAATAGTTTCTTGTCTGTACTTCATGTGCATAAAACTTTTGCTCTTGACATCAATGGCTTCTCCCACTCAACACCGGTCATGCTACAGTGTCTTCTTCCTCAGCCTGCTCCCATAGTAAGAGTGATAAGCTATGGGGAATGCTAATGTTCCTGTGGCCTAACGGGGTGGGTTGGCATCCACCCTTCTTTTCCTGACTTCAAACACAAGGTGGCCCAGAGGCGAGTGATTGTATTTAATTGGCCTGTGTTTGTCACCTTTCTTTCCCATGCATGTGGCTTCGGGGCCTTGGAAGACTGTTTATACTTGTGTCTAAACTGGAAACTTATTGACTCGAGCAAATATATTGACATTTGTGTTGGCAGGAAGATTAGGCATCAGCCTCTAAAGGAAATTTCTTCCTCTTTTCCTCTGTGACTCGTTATTCCTTTTCCTCAGCTTCTCCAGCCACTTTTCTGGCGAATATACCACTTGTCACTGTGATAATGCTGCTTTTTAACTGCTCTGATGTAGAAGCAAAATTCTAAATGAAACTTCTTTCCTTTGAAAAAGATATACCAAGACACAATACGATGTAAGCAATTAGAGCAACCAAAATGTGCAAGGAGAACAAGACGCATTTGGAGACGCTCTGAAGTAACCCAATGCTAACCCAAGAGTCCACCCTAAGCTGAATTTCTGATCGTTACCACATACAAAAAATCAGTGCTAGTGAAGAGAATGTTCTTACTTTGGAAAATGAACACTAGACTAGACGTAAGTTTCTTCGAAAACCCTGCTTAAGGATGGCATTAGTTTAGGGGCATTTCTACTCTAACTACATGTGATTTTTCCATAAATTTTTTTGCTAGGAAACTTGTTTCATAAAGAACCGAAGAGTTAATATTTTAGACACAGCAAGCAACATAGTCTTTGTCTTAATTACTCTGTTGTTGCATGTGAGTATAGTCATATACAGTGTGAAACTGAAGAAGCATGGCTGTGTTTCCTTCAAAGCTTATTTATTAAAATAAGTTGCCGGTCAGACTCCCTATTTTCTAGTGACCCAGATCTGAGAAAATCAATGCCACAGATCACTGAATCAAGGCACAAAGAAATCACATTCAGTATAAAAATCCGGCTGGCTCATATCAGTAGCCCTCTAATCACCCTAATTTCTCACATGCTGCTATGACAGGCAATTCTGACCCAAGATTTAAATGTGATGTTATTCCTCAGCAAACAGGATTCAAGGAGACTGAGGCCTTGCTGGTCACCCTCCTGGGATGGTCTCTTCTCTGTTCTCTTCTCAGTCTTTGCTGTGGTCCTCATTTGACACCATCTCCTGTGGCTGTTTTTCTGTGTTGATATTCATGTGACACCCAGATTCCTTAAAGACTGTGTTCAGTCCTGCTGTCACCAGCCCTTGAGCAAATTGTCAGCCTTTTAGCCCAAGCTACTGCCTTCTTCCATTTCCTCTGAGGCTGATAACTATCTTCCTGGGTTTCAACACTTTCTCACGTCTAGTAGCGCTCCATTAGAGTTTATCCTACCCACTACCTACTGCCAGGGTCTGTGGAAAAACTCTGCTCGGTCATAAGTACTTACACAGATAGCCAAAATGGGCTCTGTTTACATGAGATCTTTCTGGAGAGGATAGTGGCAATCTTGCCGCTAAGGGGTAGCTCGGGAGACTGTGTCCTGGAGAGAAGATGCTAACAGGGTAAGGTGCAAAATATTGGAAGCACTGCTGTGTGTGCCAGGAAACACAAAATTATGCCAGAAGGCTCCATGGAACAGGACGGGAACCAAGAATTGGGAACACAAAACATGTATTTTGTTACTCAATATGACAAAGAGCTTTCTAACAACCAACTGCAGCACAAGTCTCTGGGCAGCAGTAAGGGAAAACAGATGTATAAAGTGTTTTTCTTGTTTTAAAGGATATTGCCCATACTCTTTGGTAGACTTTATTCTGTCTTGGTCTGTATCAGTTGCAAAATGTACTTTTTCATACAAATAAGCATATTTTGATGGCTCAGATGCTACAAAGTGAACTAGCTCTGTAGCTGTTAATGGTAAAGTTTGAAGGAAAATCAGGGTAGTAGCTTGTCCTAATGCCCTAGTTGTAGCAAGCTAAGCTGAGCTGAGACATCATTGGCAGAGGGAAGTTTGTTTGTTTGTTTTCTGGGCCAATGTTCTCTAACACTGAGGTCCATAAGTTTTATTTGGACCTTAAGGCCATAAAAAAGCAGAAGTTAGAAATGCAGAGGAATTTTGGTCATTGGTAAAGCCCAATGGTAAGAAGTGTCAAAGCTCCTTGGAATGATTTTGGTTTAGGTTGTGTAGGGACTTCCCATGCTGACACGCTATTTTAAATCTTTTTTCTTAGAACCTAGACCAATTTCAAAGAAAGGTAACTTCAATTTAGTGAAAGTGTTTTATTTACACCGTTATGTGAGCAATATGAACCTGTCCAAAAGTTAGATAGAGTTCCAGTGGTTCCCATGTCCTGGAAATGACCCAGGAAGGGTAGGAAACCCCCCGCCCCTGAATGTTGCGGTGTCCTAGATCCATCTGCTAGAGTTGCAGACTTTGATAAAGACGCCACGCGTACCTTCGAAGGCACAGAGTCTTCCCCAAGAAACACTGTCACAAAGTCCCTTTGTGGACTGGAGCTTGCCTGACTCACCCTGAAAGAGGAGAAGAGAACATTGGAAGTGTGCCCGCTCCTGAGCAGACGCTGAAAGCCCAACTAAGCTTTCACTTCTTTAATTTGCCTTTGTCAGGTATTTGTTGCAGCAACACAAAAATGGCTAACATACGTTCAAAATGTTTTGGATTTCAGCTGAGCATGGTGCCACTTCCTGTAATTCCAGCTACTTGGGAGACTGAGGCAAGAGAATGAGGAATTCAAAGCCCGCCCTGGGCAACACAGTTAGACCACGCCTCAAAACAGTTTCAGATTTTGGACCATTTCAGATTTTGGATTTTTGGATTAGCAATGCTCAGTCTCCAATAATAGTGGTAACAACGATTAACCTTCTTTGAATACTTAATGTTCTAACCTCATTCTGTGTAGTATCCCATTCGATCCTTAAACTTAATTAGTGAGCTAGGAATTCTTGTCCTTGTTTTTCTCCTTCTTGGTCCTAGTGTTCTTGTTCTTTTCTTCCTCCTCCTGCTTTTTCTCCTCTTTCTCTCTTACCATTTTACAGAGGAGGAAATGAAAGGTAAGTGAATTCAAATAAATTCACCCAAAATCACTGAGCCGCCATCTGCACAGGCCCCCACCTCAGCTATCTATAAACTCGCTGGACTCTGACTCTTCTCTAACAGTCACACTGGGGCTCGCTCACTGATGGAAGGTTGCACACTTCCCCAGAGTGAGGTCAGGCACAAGGTAACACCCATGGGGCAGGGATAGGCAGGGTGTAGTGCCACACTTTGTTTGAGGATGCTGCCTGTGGCCAGCTTAGTCATGCCTCAGAGCGATGCTCTTGTGTTGGGGTGTTTGATGACCTTCACCATATTCATGAGCTGCTCAGCCTGTCAGAGGCTGCAAGATCACGCTCGCATAGTCTCACCTGGAAACCTCTGTGAGGACACAGAGCTTCTGCCAGGCAGCCAGGGCTTGCTCTCGCACTTGCAGCCTGTCTCAGCTCATCAGAGCCTGGCAGGCAAAGGAAGCCACCCACAGACAGAGCAATGCCTGTCGTGGACGTGAAGGAAGAAAGCGGTGTCAAGCCAAGGACTGCATCCGAGGCAAACACAGATGCAGTGAGCAGAACACTTTCGTTTTTCAAACTCCTTGTCAGCTGCCAGAAGTAGCACTAGAAGCCGTCAAAAATGTGCCAGAGGGCAGAGACTAATGTATGCACTACAGCAGGCAGCCAGGGATCCAAGGAGAGGGAGAATCTGAAGTTAATTTGAAAGGCTTGGCATGACTGAAGACAAAGCTCTGGGGTTCAGATCACAAAAGAAAGGGTTGGTTAACCTTAGAGGAGACATTTGCTCCGGAGATAAGCAGATGCTCAAGAGGAGGGTCATCAGGCAGAGCTGCTCATTCACCCTGCAGCTCTCTGCCTGGGCCTTCTGTCCCAGCAAAATGAGTCTGCATCCATAGAGCAAGCGAGGAAGCAAGCAGGCAGGTGGTGTTGAGGGCCACCCCCAGGAGCCCAGGGGACCTCACTTCCAGTCTGGCACAGGAACCTGGTGACAGCAACCATCGGTTGCCCACAAGCCCCCAAATGCATACATAAGTGGTCCCAAGAGTTCAGGGACTCCTGGTGGGGGAGAGCATTCTTGTTACGGGTATAGCACCCCACATTCTTGTGGGGACCACTCTCATTATCCATGGATAAAGCCCCTAGACAGGAAGAGGTAGAGGAAGAAGACAGCTAAAGATTAAGCTTTGTCCCGAAGCTACTGGGTAAGACGTAAATTTAAAAATAGTCTCTGTGTCTCTGCAGGTGGAAACATTGAAAAATATTCTACCTAATTTTTTTCTGAAATATAACCACATTTTAAGCCTTTTAAAAATATAATAACCATTCATGTAAGAAGTTTTAAGCAGAACTACAGTACAGTATAAATCAAACAATATAGAAAACAAAAATTGTCTCAAATGCTACTCACTGAAAATAACCATTGAAAATTGAGGAAGGAAAGAAGATAGGAGAGAAGGGGGGAAAGTAAGAAAGTAAAGGAAGGAGGGAAAGAAGAGAGGAAGGGAGGGAAGACAAAACGTTAGGAGGCTCTAATTCTGAAGGCTATGCCGAAACCTGCTCTTGGAACAAAAACAAAATTTTTGATATAAAGCAACATTCTTGTGCTATTTGTCTAAGGTGGATAGGAAGACCATCAGCAGAGCAGGGCAGAATGTGAGTAGGGAAGGATTCTTGGCCAGCCAGGTGGGATGCTGCCTGATTCTGGCCAAAAACAGATATTTTCAAGCTCCGAGAGCCCTCAACTGAGCATGCTCTCTCTTCAGTTTATCCAAAGTTGTTATTGCTTGAGTTCTCATGCAAATGTTGACTCCTGGGACTCAGAAAAAGAGGAAGCTGAAAGTCAAGGGCAGCAACCCTGGCCTAGAGCTCTGCTAAATAGAGGTTGCTCCGGATCTTGGCTTGCTAAGGGCAGTTTTGGTGGGTGCCCACTACCCTGGTACAGGGACGCTGTTCCTTCTGAAAGAATGTCTGACGTGAGACATTGAATTACATGGTCACTCTAGATACATGGTACACTCATTGAATTACATGGTACACTCTAGGTCACAGGATCTCCTGTGATCCTCAGACCTGGGAGACATTGAATTACATGGTCACTCTAGATACATGGTACACTCATTGAATTACATGGTACACTCTAGGTCACAGGATCTCCTGTGATCCTCAGACCTGGGGAGGGACTGAAGACTTGTGTTACAAGCCACATGTCCATCAGACTCCCCTCAGACACTCAATTTCCATGTCCTTAGTTTTAGGTTAGGTAGAGAAACCCATGAGTTTGCTGCTCAATTTCTGACCTGCACAGGAGACCATAAAGCCTGGAAATTGAATTTCTGTCACTGTCATTTACCTCAGTACTGGAGAAAACAACTTACCAGCAAATCTTAGGAACATGTGAAAAGCAAAGCCTTGGTTCTCTGAATGCACTCAGGGATGAGCAGAATGAAGGGATGGTCTCCCTTATCACCCCCAAATCGACCACTGCTATCTGCTGTCCCAGGCTCCTGGGAAATAGGTGCAGCATGAGAGAAAACTCAGATATTAATCTGGAGGTGCTTCCATTTCCTCACGCATGACACACACTGTTGCTTGGGTTGAACAAGAACATGAACTCAAAGGGAAGCTTGGGGTTTGCAGGACCAGAGTCTCTCTCGTTAAAAAGCACTCATGACTTTGGCTGCAAAGACACAAGGAATGTTTTACAGAAGTCTGCTTCGGGGGAAGAATGAAATGTTCCCAATGAAAACAATGTGTAAATTCTTTTGTCACCGTGTACGTTCTTCCTTTTTGGTGTTTTTAACAGTTTTTTGTAGTGTGAGTGCGTGTGTACATGCACATGCACATGTGTGCATGTTATTAGGAATGAACTCAGGGATTTCACACTGAGCTGTAGCTCTCAGTATTTATTTTTCTTGTTTATTTTGAGACAGTGTCTGTGTAAGTCACTGAATGGCCCAGGCTGTGTTCAAACGTGCAGTCCTCTTGCCTCAGCCTCCCAGAATGCTGGGATTACAACTCTAATGCCACTTCTCTCTTGAACTTCCCGTAGGTCCGGCCTCTACCTGAGCACATCTGCTCAAGTGCCTCTGGCTGATCAGTCTGGGGCCGACTTCCTCAGAGACACTTCTGCTTGTCATTCCTGTCCATGCAACGTCCCTTTGCTAATATGGCTGGTCAAACGTGAAACATGGATATTGCCCTGAACTTCTCCATTCACTTCAGTCACTATTTGTAGTCAACTACCAAGTTGTGGAAGATGGTGTTGATCTTAACCTTGGTTTATCTTTGAAAACCTTGACTTATCATTCAAGTCACCCACCTGTGCCTTACTTCAGGACCATATTCTCGCTCCTGAGTTACTGAGACATTGCCATAAAGACTCCTTGTTTCAGGATTTACTTCAGCCCACCCTCTGCACTTTAGCAATCTTTATAAAATAGACAAAGATTGTGTAATTTTTGTGCTTACAATCCTTCTTTGGCTCTGTGCAGACATCAGGCTGAGTTAAATTTCAGGGTGTGGCACTGAAGCTTCTGCTGTGTCTTCCCCGGACCTCCTACTGGGTCAGTTCCCATTCATTCTTCAAATCCTTAACCTGCAGTTCCCACCTCAAATCAGACCTCTTGGCAGCCTTTACTCTTTTTCTATTGCATTTACTCCCACTCACATATAACTCATCTGAATATCTATTCAATATCTATTCATTTTAAGCAGTTTAAAATTTCTAAGCACCCAGAAAATGTCTTTTGTGCTACTATGCCTCAAAGCCAGCATGTACCTGACACACAATAATTTTCAGTGAATAATTAACTGATGAAAGAATATGTTCATTTCTTCAATTCTTTGATGGTAAACTCCTACTCATCCATTAAAATCCATCCAAAAAGATGTAATATAATATAGTCCTTTCATGGAAGAAAAATATAAATACTCATCCTAAGTAGCCTACAATTCATCTCTGAAGTTTACCTACACCCACCCCATAATGCTCTGCTTCATTAAATGTCCAAACTCTTTGGTTGCCTTTCTGTGCCCTGTTATAAACCCTGTGTATGTTGTTATTAAAACTTTTGAACTTTGTTGAGTTTTGATTTCTTTTTCTGTTTCTTCAATTCAATTATAAGCTCCTGGAGCAAATTATTTTATATTTAAATCCTCAGTTGAAACCATCTTTGGGATAGAGTAAATGCTTGGGTTCTTCCTTGTCCCACTTGATTCTCACCACCAACAACATTCCTACAAATGGCAGCCAGTGCCTATCCTGGGGAGACTACTTCACCTTCAGAATCACCCAGGTGGGGGGTCCTTTCCCTATGTTGAACCAGAACTGTCACCTTCGAGCTCCTATTTCTTCTTAATCCTATCCCTTGGGGACATAGAATCAGGAGGGCAATAATATAAGGGTAAGTGGCCACTACAGGACAGAGAAACAGAAGATGGTGGGTTCTAAATTGGTTAATGTATGAGCCAAAATAAATCAAAATTCTTACCAAACAGAGTCACTTTGGCCTCTTTATGTGACAAATCTCAAGACACAAGCCCCCAAATTGCCTCGTGTTACTAGAAAAAGTTTTGCTAAATGGTGCTAATCAAACCCAGAGGCTGGCCTCTTTGTAAACAGTCTAGCAGAAATGATTCTTAGGAAAGAGAAGTTGGTACAGGACAGGTTTGACTGCTCTAAGATCTGGCATAAATTTCTCTCCGACAAACTTTCCTCAACTTGCAACCCCCAAATACACAGCCTTCCATTGCAGATAAAAACTATTTGTACCTCATTATTTTACGATCAAATATCATATGGTGCCTTTCGGAAAGTTGCTTCATCTCAGTATTGGTTAACCATCTACAATATTCACACATGCTAAAAAGATACATATCTTATTTTTATTGTTTTGTTTCCTTCTTTCACTTCTTACTCATTACAAGCAGTGTCCTTATATGTATTTACAGTCAGTAGATATTTGGTGATCAGACATAGCTTGGAAAGAACCCTTGAGGAAGCTGGAGTTCAGAGAAGGTGCTCCAATGCTGAGAAGAAACCATCTGGTTGTAGTTCTGTGGCCTGGGCACCTAGAAAGACACAGGCGGCGATTAGAAAGTTTGCACACCTGGGGATATTGGCAGGCACCTTCCAGCGCCCACTTTCAAGTGAGAAAATGGCAGGAAGTGTGGTGAGCGTAACAGCATGTGATCAGGAACAGCTGCTGTCTCCAGCAAGGCGCGTGTATGCTTAAAATGCTGTGCAAATCCCGGCAGATGGGGAGCGGAGACTGTGCTAGGATGGAGGGAAAAGTGATTTAAAATAGTCAAATTAGCAGGAGAGACAAAAGTGCAAAAAAAAACAAAAACAAAAACAAAACAAAACAAAACAAAACCCCAACATGTAAGAATGGGAAGGAAGACAGAGAGATATCTAGGCTTTCTATAAAATTGACATTGCTTTTTGGAGAATACGGTAAAAATGAATAGAAAAATACAAAGGGATCAGAGCCCAAATGAATCAAATGCGTGTTCTTTGGCCACACCGCTGTTTCAACCATTGACTGAGTACCAGGAAGATCCGGGAGGCATAAGGGAGCAGACAAAGTCCCAAGGCCAGCTCTTCCCATCACCATCTTAGGTGACTCAACTTATTCCACTGGGAAGTGAGATCTTTGCTATCAGAGGACTAAACAAGCGCATTTCTTTGTATCTGTGTAGATACAGTTGAGGCAGACGACTTGTTACATGCAAGGAGGTTGATCAGATATGTGACCCATGAAGGACAACAGAAGCCAGGATTCTCAGGGATGTATAAGAAAGTTCCAAATGTGGAAAGGGAAAATGTTAGAATGCTAGAATGAATATTAAAATATAGGATTAGAACTGAAAGCATTAGAGTAAACTTATGGTTTCTGAGTATGGACAAATACAGAATTAGAGAAATATGTCTATGGCCATACCACCCTGAACGCGCCCGATCTCGTCTGATCTCGGAAGCTAAGCAGGGTCGGGCCTGGTTAGTACTTGGATGGGAGAAATATGTGTGCGTACATTTATGTGTGTATATGGATAAGTACATTTCCTACCCCTGGAATGGTATCATTCCAAAAGCACAGAGCTCGTGCCCATAACCTGTTGTTTACCTATCCTTATTCACTAAAAGGAAGATTTCTTTGGAAAAAATAACAGTCACCAGGGCTGCAGCTGGAAAGCTTGGAATACTTTCTTGTTCCATAAAGCAAGGGAGTAATCAAAGAATGATGGAGACCTTGATGAGAAGGAGGATTTAAGAAGAGAAACAATTCCTTTACTCCCATATTTTCTTTGGACAATACTTGACACACACTGAAAAGTTATTCTGTAACTGTCCTTTAAAACAGAAATTAATACCAAAAAGCTCAATTCATGCCAGACAAATTTATTTTAGTCAGCTACATTTCAGCCTTGTATCCCGAGACTGTGCCCCAACTTTCTGCAATGCTATCGATACCATTGAGCCAGTGCAGACAATGCTGGATACCATTGAGCCAGTGCAGACATCTTTAGTGGTCAGGCTTATCCTTTATGTGTGGTCTCTTATAGTTCCTATTCTATCCATCTGTTCTTTTGTTCCTTAAGTGAGCTCATATGAAGTGCCCGTACTCTAGGAAGTATTGGATGAGGCTGGGGACCTGGGGTTCCTGGCACACCAGCCTCGTCCAGATCTGGGTGAAATTTACCCTGGTTTGCTATACCCTTTTCGAGTTGGGCAGAGAAGGGGAGATAATTATTTCAGGCTCTGTCCACATCCAGATTTCGTGGATGAGTAGGTGAAATGATTCAGGAACTTCAAAACCAAATATGTGTTAATGTTTCCATAGCATACATTTTTTAAAAAACCTTCCAGTCTGGACACTATCTGAAAAGATGTGTTATTGCTGTTCTAAATCTAGAAGCACTTCGAGGATGAGAATATTGTTCATCAATGCTTGCTGGACAAAGGAAAAGAGCCTACATGCTTCATGGCAGCCTGCTTTGCTCGATTCTTTATTTCTTGTATTTGAGCCATGCCTAACCTACGGCATGCATTCGACAAATACTCATTGATTAAATTTTTAAGAAGAGTATCCTACGCCAGTGTATAGATGATGGTGGTGGGCTTTGGTGTTTCACTGGTAGTTGATATTCCAGTTGCTAAACTTTCACTTTGGGGCTTCAAGTCCCTCCTTAGCCTAACGTGTTCCCTGCCTTAAATGTTCCTGCTCAGTCGCTCGGTTCTTCTCTGCACTCTCCACGTTCTGGGCAGGGTGTGTGTGTGTGTGTGTGTGTGTGTGTGTGTGTGTGTGCGCGTGTGTGCGCGCACGTGCGTGTGTGTGGGG
>PVJO010029702.1:0-16483 GCA_004026905.1 Hystrix cristata
ACACAGTGGAAAGAACCGACCTCTAGGGGATACTAGAGGGAGCTATTTCCATAAACAGCACATATACAGGCCAAAACACTTAAGACTTTAGAGGAAGGATTTCTAAACTGTCCTTTCATCTCCTTTCCTGAACTGAAGGACATAAACTCAGTCTGCTTGAAAGCCATGGCTCCCCTTTTCGGGTGGCTGGGATCATGTCCTGAGCTGTGCAGATACAAATGGCTTATCCATGGGACTTGGTGAAGTCTATAGACTTATGCCTAGAAGGAGTCCAATGGTTCATTTTTTCCCTCTCATTTTCTTACTCTTAGAGACGACCTCAACTTCTCAGTCTTCCCCTTTCCCCACCCTTAGATTTCTCATGTGTGTGGGAGGGAATAAGGAAGGCACTAATGAATATGCCTTTACTAAGAATGTAATTTGTGATTGCTAGACAATAGATCAGGAGTTTAATCTGTGAATTCCTTAAATATATTGTAACTCCAACATAGCTTGTCTCTCTTGTGTCAGCTCACTGAAGATACTTAAATCAGGCCCTGTCTGGGCCCCCTCCTAGAGAATTGAAATGCTTGTTTGCCCCTGCCCCCTGCCCTTAGGTTACAATGACATCACCTCTCCCCCTTAGAAGGTATAGCCATTAAAAAAAAAAAGGCGACAAACTTCTAAAGATGGTATCATTTTTCTCTTAAAAAAGAAGTTTAGGGGTTGGGGATTTAGCTTAGTGATAGAGTGCTTGCCTACCAAGTGCAAGACTCTGAGTTCAATCTCCAGCACCCCCCAAAAAAGAAGTTTAATACATTTACAATGGGGCCATAATTCATGTCTCACTGTTGGGTAGCTTGAACTACCAATGGAACATGTATGACTGCCCCACTGGGCGATTTTTTTATTAATTTTATTAGTAAAAAACTGGTAAAAGTGATTAGATCCATTTATACCACCAGTGGTACAAGCCACCCAACAGGATAGTCATGCATATACCACCGGTGGTTCAAGCCAATGGGAGTGTGTTAAACTAGCTGCCCTCTTTCCTGAATACTCATCCCAGCCAGAGATTTGCTGCTGGTCTCCAAGTAGCTAAAATCAAAGGAGCTGTTTAGAAGAGAAGTTAACTCCAAACACTCACACCCTTCTACATCGGATCTCAGATGTAGAAGGCCAGAGTGGAAGCAGCTCTCAGGTTCAGAGAGGTGCAGGGTACTACATGGAGGCTCTGGTGCTCAGCCCCTCAAGCCCTGGCTGTGCCAATGTGACAGGGCAGGCTTGTGGCAGTGATTAGACACTTTGGCTATCTGATGATATATTTCTTCTTGCCTGAGACTGTGGAAAACATCAAAATATGTAAAGAAACATTGTGCAAAAAGCTGTCTTGTAACACAATTTGGCAGTCTTCTAGTGTAGTTCTTTATAAAAGAAGACTTTCAATTAAATGCAGTTCAACAACAACAACAACAATAAAAGATGAGGCTGGGGTGTAGCTCAGTGGTAGAGTGCATGTCCAATGCACAAGGTCCTGAAGTAGATTCCCTGTACACACACACACACACACACGCACGCACGCATGCACGCATGCACTAACATGCACATACACACAAGGGGGGCTGGTATGAATTACAATTTAACTAGATTCATTATATTTATTTCCATGCATCTTACTTTTTTTGTAGTAAAGAATTAACTTGGCCCAAAAAGAGATTTGCCCTGCACTCCCGAGACATAATCTCCTGCCTGATCAGAGCATTTTTGTTTTGGGGGGATGTAGCTCAGTGGCAAAGCGCTTGCCTCCTGGGTTGGATTCTTAGCCAATCTCCCCTGCAAAAGAGAATGTTTAACTGGGACAGCTGGATCATGAGGGAGCGCTATGCTAACAATACAGTTTACGGCCAGGGCCTGGGGGCCACATGGCATCAATTTAACCTGTGGAGCAACTGGAGGCTTAGGTCAACCACACAGGTGGTCAACCTCATGTAAGTAACTTCTGGGGTTCATATTTCAGTATCTCCCAAGAGCCTTGTGCGTGCATACGTAGGGCTTTTGGAAGAGGACTGGCTAAGAGGCACTGTAGCTCAACGTGCTGTTAAGGGGTGGCAACTGGTAGGAAGAGGTGGGTTACTGGGGGTGTGACCTGGAGGGTCTACTTCCTGCCAAGACACGAACAACTTCCCTCCAACCAGATCCTCACGCTGCCAACTACGCAAGAACTGAAACTTCTGAAACATGAGCCAAAAGAAATCTCTCCTCCTTTAGATTATGGGTGTTGGGTATTTTGTATTCCAAAAAAAACTCTGAACACAAGACACAGGCGAGCTTCCCTGATTGATGCTACGCTGTATATACTGCCATGCATTGATCCTGAGAGGAAAAGGCACTGTCCTGAATCCACTGGGACCCGGCATGTCACATGTCTCCTGCACCTGTCCTATGCGCCCTTTCCTGTGCACAGCCTAGGTAACTGTAATGAACCGCAGCAGTGAATTTAATGACGTTCCTTCGTTCTGTGAGTCCTAGTGAGTCACAAAACCTGAAAGTGGTTTTGCAACCCTTCAAATCTGCCAGTAGTACCAGAAGGAAGAGTGGTCTTGAGGACTCCTGCATGTTGCATTTACCCTCTTAAAAAGAAGAAAAAAAACCAAAAAAACAAAACAAAAAAAAACCCAAAAGCATTTACCCTCTTAGACTGGGAGTTTCTGGAGAAGAATCCTATCACGTAATTTTTTATCTACCACCACTGCTAAGAGTGACTTATACAGAAAAACTAAAAGCTGCTTTTTTATAAAGTTTGTCAATAGGTAGGCATGATTTTGTATAGAAGCAGGAATAAGGGAAGTTTGGAAACTAAAGATTTAAATAGTGCAAAAAAGGTGTGGTGGTGCACACCTATGACCCCTGCAGTTAAGAGGCCGAGGAATGAGGATTGAATATTTGCATTCTGTCTAGGCAAGAGGGAGCTCCTGTCTCAAAAAATAAAAAGGACTGGGAATGTAGCTCAGGACAAAGGCCCTGAGTTCAATCCCCCAGTACTACAAAAATAAATAAGAAGAGCAAGATAGGTTAAAAGTAATCAAGCTCCCTAAATAGCTATGACAATAACTTACCTGAATACTAACAGTCATATGCTGCAAAATCATGCTTTTGTCAATGATGGACTGCAAATACAACAGCAGTCCTAGAAGATTATGCTGCCTAGTGAGGGTGTGGGAGTCTCACTTTGAGTAAGAACATGCTATGAAGCTGCACAGGAATGTAACAATGCTTTTTTTAGAAAGTACTTGGATTAACTGACACATGACTATCCTGACACCAATTTGCCTTGAATTTAAGGAGGTACACAAACATTAAAATTATAAGGCAAAGAAGATGTAAACACTCTACCTTACTGAACACTAAATGGGATCCTACTTGTATTTTACCAGGGGTTTATTTTCCATTTAAAAACAATAAAAGAAATGAGGTGAGAGAAAGGATGAATGAAAAAAATACATCTACCCCCAAATCCTCAACAAGGCCTACTGCTCCCACTGCACTTCACCATGTTAAGCTCCTGCTGTCCCCTCAACAATACAGCATGTTCCTTCCTCCTGCAGAGCTTGGCACATGCTCTCCCTCTGCCTGGAGTGCTGTCCCTCTCCTGCTTACCAAGCCCACTTTACCACGAAGGGAACTTCAGGTCTCAACTCAAGCATCTTTTCCATCGAGAACCCTTCTGATCTCTTTAAGTCAAATTCTGTTTTTAAATGTTCTCACAGCACCTTTTACCTCTCCTTCAGTTATCAAGCTTTAATTTTATTTTTTTGTGACTAACATCTGTCACCTCCATTAAAGCGTAAGTTACATGAGGTTGAAGATATGTGTCCATTTTTGCTTACTGCTAACACTCAGCACAGACCTTAGAAGCCATTCAGTAGCTTTTCAACAAATGAATGAAAATTAAATGTCAGGTCACTGGCTTATAAAGATCTTTGTAAACCACCATTACAATAAGAAAGAGTAGGGGCTGGGGATTTAGCTCAGTGGCTAGAGTGCCTGCCTGGCAAGCACAAGGCCCTGAGTTTGAGTACCAGCACCAAAAAAAACCCCAAAAAACAAAGAGTATATGTTTTAAGTTTTTATAAAGTTTTCTAAATACATTTTTGAATGTGCCCACTTGTTAACCATTAGGAGAGACAATCATTGTACAAACAAACAGATCAAATAAAGTACACTTACCCTTCTAAAACCATTGCAAGAGAACCCAATAAAATAGTGTGAATTATGTGATAAATTATTTCTGGTCTTTCTCCAATTTGTCCGTCTTCAAGAGTAACAGTTTCTTTCAGGGACTTACCACTACAGGGAAGAAATATGGTTTTAAATATCTTGAAAATATATACAGTACTTGTAAAACCGAAAATACATTGTTTATCATCTTTCATGGACATACCTAAAAATTTATTTTCTTCATAACAAAAATACAGGTAGTGTTTAAAATGTGAAAGCATACTCTGCTAGTCAAATATCCAGCATATATCTCAGTCTTTATTAATTTCTTTTTTGGGGGAGTGATGGTGGTCGAACTTGGGCCCTTGTGCTTGCTAGGCAAGTGCTCTACCACTTGAGCTAATATCCCCAAACCCCCTAATTTCTTTTAGAGCATGCAGACAATCGACTCTGTGGGAATTTAAGTATAAATTTTTAGGTAAAAAAGGCTTTTAGGTGCCTGTTCTAAAATCATTTATGACTCAACTAATGACTGCTGTATCAGTACAGTTAAATCACAATATAAATAAGGTATCAAAATTAAGAAGTTACACAAAACCTCCTTTCCAACATGATAAACAAACTCATGTGACGGCACATGCCTGTAATCTCAGCACTCGGCAGGTTGAGGCAGGAGGATTGTTGTGAGTTCAAAGCTAGCCTGGCTACACAGTGAGTTCAGGACCAGCCTGACCTACATAGCGGAAACTCTGACTCAGGAAAAAAAAAAGTCAAACTTTATAATTTAAAATCACTTATGCTACTTGCGTCAATTAAATGGATGAAATTACTCATATTAAGTGAAACTTTGCGTAAATTAGTAAATTAATCTGTAAAAGTTTAACTTATGATTTAAATGTCGCTCCTGTATTACATACGAACACTACATATTTAGATGATAAAACTAAACATGAGTTTTTCTAGTCAGCTTACAATGATGAATGAAGACAGAATGGAATCAGAAGCCTGGAACAAATACAAAAATATTGGAAGGAGGTCTGGTGGCTTAAATCTGCAATCAGAGACTCGGGAAGCTGAGGCTGGAGGATCACTTGAGCCCGGGAGTTTGCGGTCAGTTTGAGCAAAACAATGAAACCTCACTTCTTAAAAAAAAAGTGGGGGCTGGAGAGTTAGCTCAATGGTTAGAGTGCTTGCCTTGCAAGTTCAAGGCCCTGAGTTCAATCCCCAGCACCGGAAATAAAAAAAGGAGAAGTTAAAAAAAAAGTGGGACTGGGGTATAGCTCAGTCATAGACTATGTGTTTAGCATGTACAAGGCCCTGGGTTTGATCCTCAGCACAAGAAAATAAAAAAAATATATTTTTCATATTCTTTTTTTTTTTTTTTTTTTTGGTGCTGGGGATCGAACTCAGGGCCTTGCGCTTGCAAGGCAAGCACTCTAACCACTGAGCTAAATCCCCAGCCCCTCATATTCTTATATATATAGAGAGAACAAGCATACACGTGTATGTATATATATACACAAGTATATATATGAAGCATGTTAAATATTTTCATAATACTTTAGTAGTGTGATTGATTCTCACATATACTTACTTAATCCTCCTAAAAATAACTTGCATCATAGAAAGAAGACAAATAATTAAAACTAGAATATAGAATGGTAATAAAGAAGATTGTGTCAATCGCAAAAAAAAATCTTGAGATGGTGTCTGGAGGGATTCTTGACAGAGGAGCCAGTTCATTGTAAAATTCCTATAGAAGATAAAAAGCATGACATTAAAATCACAGGTATCTTACAACACTGACAAAAGTATTTTTTAAGTCTCAGTAAAAACAGGCAATACATTTCCTACATTCATTCATGTATAACTGCAAGGTCTTATCCCTCAAAAACAAAGATAACACTGGGCTGGGGATTTAGCTCGGTGGATTTTAGCAAGCACAAGGCCCTGAGTTCAATCCTCAGCACCAAAAAAAAAAAAAAAAAAAAAAAAAAAAAAAAAAAAAAAAAAAAAAAAAAAAAAAAAAAAAAAACCAACGATCAAAACAAAGATAACAGCAGTAGTGACCCTCTTCAACAAAGTACATGTCATCAAGACAGCTTTATTAAATGTGAAAGTGCTGCTTTTTATTACCAAGTAACGTGACCATCTGTAAAGCCCAGCTGAGCTTTTAGAATGTTCTAATTTCTATTTTCACTTGAAGACAGTAAGAATCCAGCCAGCCAACCTCCGTATCTGTGCCGCCCAAGAGAGCTGTGACCAGCTAAACATGGCTGTTGAACACTTGAATTATAACCAATCCAAATTGAGATACTTGAAGTACAAAATACACTCAGGATTTCAAAGAAACAGAATGAAACAAAGGATTGGAAAAAGGTACAGCAGTGCTAAAGAGGCTGGCAACAAAATATCTTGTACCTGTAATATCTGCACCTTTTAAAAAATCTGCCCTTTAGAAGTTATTAACCATAAAGTCTAATTCCAATCTAAATTTAATGAATATTCTTATTTCCCACAGCATCAATCTTTCCCTCCCATATTCTTTATGCCTTCTTTTCTTTTGTTTCTTGGTTTTTAGAGATAGGGTCTCACTATGTAGTTCAGGCTGGCCTTGAATTCACTATGTAGCCCAGGCTGGCCTTGAACTCACAGCGATCTTCCTGCCTCAGCCTCCCGAGTGCCGGGATTATAAGCATGCACCACCACACCTGGCTCTTCCCATATCCCTGTGGTACTTTTACTTGTCCTTATTACACTGCATAATGTCCACCTTGTGTTAGATTGTAGTCTAACACTTTGTGTTAGACTGTAGATTTTTGTTTCCGTGTAACTAGCCTAGTATTGTAAACATTTGATAAATATTTATTAACATTTCTTTGTAGTTCTTCAAAATCTGCCTCAATAGAAATGTTTTCTTAAATTCTGGTGAACTCTGAGTCCTAATATCCAATTGCACATTTAAGCATAAGGCACTCACTGTTTATAATATCCATGTAGTTAAATGTATAAAAACAAATGAGATGGCAATCATCTTAAAGAAAGGGATTATGTCTTATTCTTAAAACACCCGATGCTTCACCCTGTGAAGCGAACTAGTACATGACATGCTAAACACAGAGGCATTACAGAAACATCAACTGGTAATACTGGCCAGAGTAGCTTTTAGCCTGACAGGAGTCTGGGGGAGCTCAGGGCTAAGGAAGAGTCGGTGGGAAGGCCAGTCACACACAGGGGTCTACGCCCATCTCTACTTGATGGCTTTCACCTTCTAATATACCTGGAGAAGACACTGGCCCTCCCTAACGGAACATGAGGCCACTGTCCCTCCTATTCCCCCTCCATGCTGAAAATCACAACCAGGCATATGGTCTCTTAAAAATTCGTATCTCAAACACTTTATTAACTGTGAAATAGCACAACATGAAATTCTATTCACTATATTTACAATCCCATATAATCACAACAAATGAGAAAAAAGGCTCTAAGATGTAACTATAACAGGAGAAATATGTGGGTAACTATCCTCTGTTGTGCTAGAAGACTCTATTAGTACATCAAATCATTTATGAGTAGCTCAGTGGTAGAGCACTAGCCTAGCATAAAATAATTTGTCATTCTAGATTCTTAAAAAATGAAATAAAAACTAATTTAATGACAACAAAAATATAAGTACATTCTTTAAAACAATACAAAATCAGAACAACTTCTGGTCTAGTTTTTATGACCCCAAGATGAGACTCTTCGCTCTGAAGTAAATACCTTACCACCTACCCTATGCCCCTTTTTAATGTAAGGTGATATAGTGGCTAAAATTATCTTGACTCTTTATTTTTTTTCTGCCATGCTGGAGATCAAGCCGAGGGCCTTGCAAATGCTAGTCAAGCACTCTACCATTGAGCTCCATCCCCAGCCATTTTAAATCTTTATTCTGACCTTAGATTACATCACCATTCTTTACCAAGGGAAAAAGTAGCCTTAAAATACCATAATGCTATTAAAGTTTATCTAATTTTTAGGAGATTTAACAGAGCTATTTTTTATTGATTGATTGTGGTGCTAGGGATTAAATGAAGGGCCTCAAGCATGCAGGGCAAGCACTCTACCAACAGAGCTACATTCCCAGTCCAAGAAAAAAATAATAATGTCATATTTCCTCTATATATTATAATATCCCAAATTAGTTATTTTCTAAGTGCTACACAATTAGGTATGTACTCCTTCCATTTAGTATTTTTGCTTTTTATTTTCTAAATACTACAGATTTAGGTGAATTCACACAATCTAAAACTTCCTGAGTTCAATCCCCTGCACCAAAAATAAAATAAAATAAAATAAAACTTACTTAGTCATATTTAGCCCAAATTTTACTTCAAGGAATTTGAGCATGTGCCCATTTTCTTTGTATGGAACAAACATCTGCAACAGAAAACGACTAGTTAAGCCAAGAAATACTAGCTATACTTAAGCAATGTGCTTATTTCCAAAGTACTAGAGATAGAAAATACAGCAAGACTATAAAAATATGAATACTGTACATAGTGTAACTATGAAGCAAGGAGGTTTATTGATAGAAATCAGTCACATTACCTTACACTTTTTTCTTTTTTTTTTTTTCTTTTTGAGAGAGGGTCTTACTGTGTATTCCGCACTGTCCTTGAACTTACTATGTAGCCCAGGCTGCCCTCAAACTCATGAAAATCCTCCTGCCTCAGCCTCCCAAGTGCTGGGATCACAGAGGTACACCACCACGCCCAGCTCACATTACCTTATGTTTAAGCATAAAACTATAATGGAATAGTAAGAATACTTTGACCTACTCTCACCTGGTTCAAATTACTTACCAAGTCTTTTGAGCACTTTGATCCCTGTATAGTGCTTACTATTAATTAGATAATGATAACATTTTAAATTAAACAGAAAATAAAGAATTCTTCTTTTTTCTCCTCAAGTACATAGAGAAAAGAATCAGATTTCCATTTTCTCATCCAATATTCTAGTTTTATGGTCATTGTTCAGTTAGCATTATACTGTAAAAACTCTACTATTCATTACTCTCATTAAAATGTAGTCCAATATATTAGACTAACTTATTCAATTTGCCCAACTACATGAATTTCAGAATTACTTACCTTTACTATAATATTAAATGTCACTGTCAGAGTACACACCAGATAAAAATTAGTCACTTTCATTATTTTAGATACAAAAGTTCCTTTCTTCACATTCAGCTGTGGGAGGAAAAGCACATGAACAAAGAAACGAGATATAAAAAATTTGACAATTTAAAAATAACAAGAATTTTAAAAAAAGGTAATAATAATTACCTGAAGGCACTTAGTAAGCATTAAGGCTGCTACTAAACTTAACAAAGGAGACACTAACAAAGCTGGATTCTCAAACTGCAGTAAGTATCCCAGAAACAGAGAAAATACGTAGATTTTATATACTTCGTGGACCTGTTAGGACATAGTAAGTGAGAAAAAATGAATTTTATTGCACATCCTTTCATTAGTTTTGTTTGGGATAGGTCTATCATCATACAATAAAGCTAGGCAGAGTGGCACACATCTATAATCCCAGCCCTTGGGAGGCTGAGGCAGGAAGACTGCTGTGAGTTCAAGGCCAGCCTAGACTATACAGCGAGACCCCATCTCAAAAAAAAAAAAAAAATTTGTACAATAAACACTCTAATTTAGGACAGCACTGTGAAATGCTCGGTCTATATCTTTAATGTTAGAGTTTGCAATGACACATCACTTTCTTGTTAGAGCTCTCTCCAGAAACAAAGAGCTTTCAACCATGAGTGTTGAAGTCAGATAGAAGAACCTTCTTTTGTCTGTCATCTTCTCTCTCTCTCTCTCTCTCTCTCTCTCTCTGGTGGTACTGGGGATTGAACACAAGGGTGCTCCACCCTTGAACTATATCTCTAGTTCCATTGTTTTTTTAACTTACAGACAGGGTTTTGCGAAGTTATCCAGGGATGACCTGTACTCACCATCCTCTTGCCACATCCTTCCAAAGTGCTGGAAGAACATTTTTCTTTTTTTTGTACCGGGAACTGAACCCAGGGCCTCTGCACTGAGCTACATCTCCAGCCCTTTTCAATTTTTTTGTTTAGAGACAGGGTCTCACTAAGTCACTAAGTTGACCAGTCTGGCCTCAAACGTTTGGTTGTCCTGCCTCAGGCTCCCAGAGCCCTGGGCTTCCAGGCGTGTACCATCACATTCAGCAGGAAGAACCTTCTTTAATGCCATGCTATGATTTAATTTGACTTGGTTTGCCCTGCTAATGAAATTCATCTATGTAACCTGAAATTAAAAAATCAAAAACCGTAATTTTAGGAGCAGTTCCCTAAACCTACTCAGTGAAAAATACATTGCAATGAAACACACCACGAAACAAGACGGTTGGTTTTTGCTTTCAGTCCAGTTAACAGTGAGCAGAAGAATGTTAAATTCAATGCCCTTTAGAGACCTCCTACAAAGTTATATGTCTTAATAGATCTTTAAAAATTGAGTAATATAATAATTTAAGGTAATAATTTAATATAATCATCTGTGAAATTAACTTTAGAAAGGGAAAAACCAAGACAAAACACAACATCAGCTGGGGAAATATCAAAGGGCAGAGTATTAAAATTGAATAACAAATCCCCACCACCAAAAAAAAAAAAAAAATTGAATAACAAAAGACAGAAAAATATGTGTAAGAAGCCAGAGCCACTTAAGATCCCTCACAGGTCAAGCTGGGGGAACAGAAGCTGCCTTGGGGTGCTGAGATGGTGATGGAAGAGAGCACAGTGGAGACTTCTGGGTGCCGTCCTGCTCTGCTCCTGAGGCTGGCTCCCCAGATGTGGCCCGTCACAGCAGCCTTCAGAGCTCCAGACGCACCCCTGCCTTCTGTTTTGTAATGCTGCGGCTGGAACCCCGTGATGCCCATCTCTGCTTTGCCAGTTGGCTCCATGTTAAGTGCGGCAGATGGGAAATGCTTGGGGAGTGCAGGGCTGGAGAAGGAAGAGGCGCTTCCTCTTGCTTCCTGTTGGCAGGGCTCCTACAAGCCTCATCTAAGTGGTACTTCTTCACCCCAACACAGCAGTCCCTCCCTGCTGAAGCTCTGAATGCAGGGGCAGTTTGTCTAACACTGGAAAAACCAACTTCATCACACTCTCCAGGCCCAGAAACCCAGAACCATCCAGCCAGCACTCTCTCCTTAGGGGCCTGGGTCCCAGCCCCAAAGGGTTTTTCTTCTGAGCTGAGACACCAGCAAAGCTGCGGCAACTCCTCCTCAGAAGTCTCAATTTCAGCTCCACGGGTCCCTGTTCTAAGGGTCTACACAGTAATAATTCCATACTTTTCATTTTGTTCCCTCGGTAATAGTGGTGGTAGCTGTTTCCTGCAGGTGCTACCTCCATGTTACTTTCAGGCCCTTATTACCCTTTCAACTAACCCTCTAATAAGTTAACAACTTTATACTTGGTTAACAATTTTTTTTTTTGTTTTGTTGGGAATTGAACCAGGGCCTCGCACATGCTTAGCATGCACTCTACCACTGAGCTACAGCCCCAGCTTGGTTAACAATCCTCTTGTTAAATTCACTCGGTTTAAATATCTTCAATGTTGGTAATCACCGATGAATATAGGGGATGAAGAAGAAATAGACAGGTTTTAAAATACAACACCAGAGAGCCATTATTCTCTGGATTTAAATACATCATTTCAAAACATTATAATACCTTGTCACCTTGCTCCACTGAGAAGATATCCAGCAAGAAGAGACATGCTGCTTGAAGGAACAAGAGATAGTGGCTGTACTCCCACATCATTATAAAAGTGTAAGTGGAAGCACTCATCAATAGGTAGCAAAACCTCTAGGAAAAACAAAACAAAGAAACTAAGTATCAGTATTTTATTACTATTAAAACCTGTGAGGTTGTTACCTCAAAGTTGCAACTGTGTTGCTGGTTCAACTTTAGTCTATGTAACTCTTACAGCTATTTTAAAATCCCCTTAACTCTTACAAATCCTCATAAAAGAGTAAGATTTTAAATAAGACACTCAAGAGAAATCAACCACTTGTCCTTCAGCATTATATTGAAAATCTCAGAAACACAAAGGAAAAAAGAAAATGAAGAAAAAGAAAAAAAAAATATCAGTATCATTGTCCTTTGTCCCAAAAGAGGTAAAGTATATTTATAGAACAAAATGGTGGCTTTTCACTAGACTTGGCTGGTGTGCTTTGTTAATGTGGAATAACTTCTTTTACCCTGTAAATAATACTGTGTCTTTGCTTCCATGGTGATTTATATTTTCCTAAAACCTACAAAAAAATCTGGGGTGGGGGCTGCTGGGGAACAAACTCAGGGCCTTGCACTTGCTAGGCAAGCGCTATACCACTGAACTAAATCCCCAACTCCCTAAAACCTACAATTTAAAGAGTCTGTTGTCTCAACTTATCCCTAATCTCCCTAGTCCTGGTCTTTGCTCTTAACAAAACTACAGCCGTATTACCTTTTCTCCACACTTATACTATTGATATAAAATTCTTAGCTGTTTTCCTCTGCCAAATACTAAACATTGCAATTTCATTGCCCTTGCCTGAAATATGCATGGCTAAAATCAATTCCAGCCTTCCAAGTGACCCTTTAGCAAGTAGTCCATCATATAGCACATTTCCAATCATAGTTGCTACTTCCTCTACAGATTGACATTTTTAAATTCCCAGTTCTTCTACCAGCTGGAAAGGTCAAATAATTTTATTCTGATAAGAACAGTGAATGAGAAGGACAAAAAAGGTCAAGTCAAGAAACCTAAGAACTGTGTTTTCTAAGGCTAACTCCTTCATACTCAGCTGACTATATTTGATGATAAATTCCAGGGCCAGTATTACCTCAGCCATCAGCAGAGAAATGAATTTTCCAGCATCCTGAGTAGGATTAAGACCAGAGAATAAAATGTGAAAGTTGGCAAAATTCCACAGTTGGTCAAATAACACCAACCACAAAGCTGAGAAGGGCTCTACACTGATAAAACACATAAGCTTCCATTCTGCTCACTGCCACAGCTCTACTTGCACATGGCATATGGAGGTGTTTTTCCTAAATTTTGATTAGTACATGTTTGCGGTACATAATGATTACAGCCATCATGGGGAGTTGGTACATGTACCTAACAACACATCTTAATTTTTTTTTCTCTTTTATTTCCTCACCCTATCACCAGTCTTTTGGTCCCTGGGGAAGGCGCTCTGGAAACCTTCTAAGGCAGAACAACTGTACTCTGATAACCAGGCCAGAACCCATCAACCCAAAGAAACCAGTTCCAGAAACCAGTGAAGAGCTGGACCTAGATAAGAGTCTAACTAACCTACTGGGTGTTTGCAGAGTACTTTGTGGGTTCTGGGGAACACTACAACATACTAAAATAAAATACTAACTCCAAGACCTTTTCCTCAAACTACTCTAGGAACATACAGTAAAAATAAATCTTAAAGCTAGAAATACCTGTCGACACATCAGAAAGTTGGCTAAGTTTTCCCTGTCCCCAAGCATTTTCAGTTCTACACAGTCTTCTCTACCCCTTCCCTGTCACAGTGCCTCAGTGCTTCAGTCTCTGTGCCTGTGGTGTGAACATTTTATATGTACAATTCCAGCAACACAAGTAACTTGAATCAACCAATCAAGTAGGCCTCAGCAATTAACCAGATAACTGCATGAAAGAGCTGAGCTTGGACAGCTTGGGACCTAGCCTTGAGAATGAAAAGCAAAGTATAAAATATGTTTGCTTGTTTTTTGGGGAGAAGGGGTGCTGGGGCTCGAACTCAGGGCCTTGAACTTGCTAAGCAAGTGCTCTACCACTGAGCTAAATCCCCAACTCCAAAAATATGTTATTTTAAAAAGTTCACATTTGCTAGGTGTGGTGGTGCACACTTGTAATCCCAGCACTCAGACGGCTGAGGAAGGAGGATCACTGTGAGTTCGAGGCCAGCCTGGGCTACATGGTGAGCTCAAGGCCAGCCTGAACTCCTGAACTACATAGCGAGATTCTGTTTCAAAAAACAAAAAACAAAAAACAAAAAACAAAAAAAAAAGAAAAGAAACCAAAAGTGTATCTTGTAGGCTGGGAGTTTAGCTCAGCAGTTAAAGCATTTCTTGTGTCCCATCCGGGTTTAACAGGACCCTTTTCTTGGTCCCTCAGTCTCTTCTGAGCCAGGAATTCTTAACCCACACAGGCAGACTAGAAAGGATCGCTACAGTTCAATCAATTTCAATATAGTTGGCTGCCTTTGTAATCACATTCATTTCATGTATTTAAAATAATTTACACTGAGAAAGGGTCTGCAGGCTTCATTCAACTGCCAAAAAGGTTTGTGAAAACAATAATGACACAGTAAGAATCTGACTGACCTGGGACAGTCTCCTGAAACCTTCACTAAACTACCAACCCCTCAGTCACAGAAAACATGCAAGCAAGGGGAACACCACTGTCTCTGCCGTCACTCCTTATATCTTCATTAATATTTAAATTATGATGAAGTAATAGAAGAGGTAAAATAATAGGGTGCATTAATTTTCAAAGTAAGTCTTCACATATTTGTCAAGTGACAACATTAAAATAATATAACAACTCTGGTATCCTAAAGACAATTTACTGTCAACTGGATTACAGAATGACAACATTATACAAAAACTACCTAACTATATGCTTTATTATGTAGTAACTAGGCTTCACTGAACAAAACTCAATATGACTAGCTGTAAAATTATGTACCATATTGCAATACACAAAAATTCAGTGTGACGGATAAAACAGATTTGTGTCTTACCTCTGCATACGTATTTAAGTTGCTTTTTAAATAGCCTGTAAGTGCAGCAACTTGGCATGCAAAATATGGCAGTGCCCAGTTTTCTCTTAAGGGAATGGAGTATTCAATTCTTGTTGTATCTACCCTAAAATAAACCACAGACGAACAGCAAACACAAGACATTATATTACTGCAACACTGCCCTTTTCAAAGCCCTTTTAGACCACCTCATTGTTCTCCATAACAGTCTTGTGAGGCAGCCATAGGCAGGGCTGTCACTGCGGATACAGCATCACTATGCAAATTAACAAGGTCCCCCCTTTCTCACCCAGGAAGGTGCAGTGCCGCTGGCTCCACATGTTTAGGATGTGTGAAGGGCACACTGGCTCTGGGCAGGCACACTGCTTGCTACACGGAGTCTCTGGGATTTCAGCACCCTCCCTTCCCTTAACCAGATGGCCATCCTTCTCTGGAACATAAACTGCACTGCAGAATTAACAGTCTGGCAGACCCGAAGTTCTCATCTCCGTCACAAAAGCAGTATGAAGCCCAGAGATGTGACATAACCTAGCTAGGGTCATATAAATAATAGGTGGCATAATGGGATTATAATGTGTATCTTTGATATCTAATTTAATAATCTTATCAGTCAACAGGTCACACAGAATGAACTCTATAGTAGCCTTTTATGTGTGCATTTATCTAGAGACCTGTGAAAATTCTTGAAAGCACAAGTATAGAAATGTCTTTGTAGGCTCCTCTTGAATCTCACACCACAATGGGATGACCTTTCCAATGATCATTGTATTTGGCTCTCTTACACTCAAAGGCTATTTTACATACAAAAACAAAGGTACTATTGTTTTCTTAAAATGTATGAGAACTGCTCCATAACTCTCCTAAGTAAAAGAGATGGCTAGGCTTGCATGGATGTGGTTTACTCAGGGGCCAAGAGAAACACTCCTGCATACTGATATCAGAGTTATAAACTTTATTTCCAATCACACTGATCATGAGCCACCACACTGTTTGCAAATAATCAAAATTACAAATATCAAGTCATCATACACTAAGAAGCTATAGTTAAAAACAGCAATAAATCCAGCCTAACCACAGCCAAAAGAACATACTAGCTGGGCATGGCGGTGCAGGCCTGTATGCAAATCCAAGCACAGCCTGGGCAATGTAGCAATTTAGCGAGACCCTATCTCCTGAATGAATGAATAAATGAATGGAGATGCAGCTCAGTGCACAGGCCCTGGGTTCAACCTCCAGTACTGGAAAAAGAAAAGAAAAGAAGAAAAAAAAAAAAAAAAGAAAAAAAGAAAAGAACCGAAGCATACTTCAAACTTCATAAAGCCATGAAAACCAATGAATAGAATGCTTCTGAGAAGCAATTAAAGAGAAATTACAAACAAAGAAACAAAAAAAAAGAGAGAAATTACATAACAACACATACATAAAAATCCTCTTCTAGTCTTAG
>PVJO010029703.1:0-16491 GCA_004026905.1 Hystrix cristata
GGCTACCTCAGGCCTCGCTATCTTTTCCCAGCGTCCACTTGGGCAGGTGTTGGCCATCAGGTCAGTGGGGCTGTAGCTGCGGCATGGACGTGGCAGCTGGTGACCCTGGCCCTTGTAGCTGCTCCCTCAGGCTGAGGCCTCGCTCAGAAGTCCCCCTCCTAGGTCGCACTAGTCCTTGTCACCTGCAGGGTCACCTGCGCAGCAGCAGCGCTTGGCCTGAGTCTGGTACCCCATCCCGAGCAGTTCAAGGTTACATGCCCTCCGTCCCCTGACCTAGGACAGGGTCACATCTCCAGGGGGAAGGAAGCGTCCCGTGACACCGCCTCTAATCACCGGGCTCCAGCCGCCCTTCCTACGGCCCTACTTTTCCAAAGAGGCGACCGGGCATGGGGCGGCGAGGTCCTGCCGGCCGCCTGTCCTGGGGCAGCGGAGCGGCCGAGCTCCGGGTCACCTCCTCTGGGAGCCCCCGCGTCCCGAGCCGCCTGCGCCAACTCCGTCAAGTGCAGAGCCCACAGCAAACTTGCATCATAGCGCCAACCCGGGCGGGGCGCGGGCCGCCGAGGCGGCTCCCGAGGAATGCTCCCCTGCGCGGCCACCCGCGGTCCCCAGGGTCCCCACGGCACCTGCGGCCTCGGCTCCCAGGGAGCCCGCCCCCTTCGCATCCGCGTGCTCGGGGTGGCCGCGTCCCGGGGTGGGGGCGGGCGGGTCCCCGGGGTGGGGAGTCGGGGTGCGGCTCCCCGGGGCTGGGGGTTGGGGAACCGGCGGCGCCCGGAGGCCGCACAGCCCGCGACCGCGGCGGCGCTGCTTCCCCTGCCTGGTGCAGCTGGCGCCCGGCGCTTGCGCACTGGGCCCCGGGCGCGCGGCGCACAGGCTTTGTGTGTGTGTGTGTGCGTGTGTGTGCGAGAGAGTGTGTGAGAGAGTCTGTGTGTGAGTGTGTGAGTGCGCGTGTGCGTGTGCGCGTCTGTGTCGAGGGAGCGAGCGGGCGCGAGTGTGGCCGGCGAGGAGCGCGAGCAGGACCCGGCGGGCGCGCTCCCCAGCCCTCTCGGCGCCGGAACCATGTCGGGCAGGTCGGTTCGAGCGGAGACCAGGAGCCGCGCCAAAGATGATATCAAGCGGGTCATGGCGGCGATCGAGAAAGTGCGCAAATGGTGAGCGCGCGCCCGCGCCGGCCGCGATCGCCGGACCCCGGAGCCCGAGCCGAGCCCGAGCCGGGGCGCAGCCCGCCGGCCGCCCGGGCCCGGAGTTGGCGAAGGCGGCGGCGGCGGCGCGAGCCGGGTCACCTGCGCGGGGCGGGGGCCGCGGCTGCCCAGGTGGCGCTCGCGCTGTCGCCCACCTGGCGCGGCGGGGGGCGGCGGCGGGGGCCGCGGGGGGCGCGGGCGGCGGGGGGCGCGGCGCGGAGGGGTCGGGCCGGCCCCAGAAGCCATTTCGTTTTGTGCGAGTCACATGAAAGCGGCTTCCCGCGCGCCGGGGCCGCGGTGCCGGCGGTGGCGGCGGGCAGAGCGCGAGCTCCATTGTGCGGCCCCGCGCGGGCCCCGCGCCCCCGACCCCGCGACCCGCGCCCGGCCCGGCCCGGCCCGGCGCCCCGGAGTCTGCGGAGTTTGCCGAGCGCCCGCCTTTTAAATTTAGCGCTTTGGGCTGCCCGGAGCCAGGGCTGGCGGCGGGGAGGGAGGACGGGGGCGGGCGCGGGGCGCCCACGTCCCACCCGGGCGTCCGGGGGCGCGGGCCGGGCTGGTCCCGGGAGCGCGAGCGGGTCCCGGCCCGCGTCTTCCGCCCCCACCGGAGCCCGCGGTTGTTTTGCGCGCAGAGTCGTTGTTTTTGTTCTCGGCGCGGGGGGCTCCCCGAGATCCGGGTGGGCCGCGCGCGCTTTCCACGCGCGCGAGCGATCGCGTCTGGGGTGGCCTCGCCGCGCCGCGTGGAGTGGGACAGTGTCCCGGCCTCGCCGGGGTCGTACTCGGAAGCGGCCCCAGGGCCAGGCCCCGGGCGCGAGCTGATCGCCGGTTGGGTCGGACTTGCTCAAAACTCCCCGCTCTCCGATTTCAACTTTATTATTTTTTTTTCCCACGGCCTCCCTAGGTTCTGGGAGGGAGAGCAGCAGCCGCGACGGTGTCCCCGAGTGTCAGCGCCCGCGGGCTCGTCCTGACCCTTTATTTAAAGCCTTGATACGGGCCAGGCCCGACGCAGGCTGTGTTTACATTTGGGGGTGTCGTTTCTTGAGGAGTGCCTGGGTCTCTGCGAACCGCTGGGGGCGAGCCTCCCGTCTGGCCTGGCGGTGTCACAAGTTAGCTGTCCTTTCGGAGTCAAACCCAACAAAAAAGACGAGAGGAAAATCAATAAAGTCCACGTGCTCCCGGGCCTCCTATGGAAAGGGCTGCTGCGATGGCCGGATGCCCGGCCGTGGGCAGGGTTTGGCTCCAACGGGACAAAGAATTTTCACAACCCCGAAAGGGGGAGGCTTTCCAAAGTTGAGATCCAAGTCCTGGGTACTGCAGGGGGCTCCTGGCTGCCCTGGGCACCCCAGTGCCCAACTGGAGCCTTTTAAAAATGGCAGAAACAGCTGCAGGCCAAAATACACTCGGAGAAACAGCCTGCAGTCCGCTCTTTGCCTGTGGGACTCCCCGGGGGAAAGTTGGGGTGGTCTCAGCCCCCACGTAGAAAGAACTGGGGTCTGGGCCTGCCTCCCTTGTGTCTGTGGAAGGCCTGTAGGGTGAGAAGGGGCCGGGGGTAGCTGCCTTTCTCTTTCTGCTCCCGGAGGCGTGGCAAGGCCTCCTGCCCCAGGTTCCAGCCGGGCCAGCCTCCTGAGCCTGTGACAGCTGTGCCCTGGGCCACCAGCTGCTCTGCAAGGAGGAGGAGGGGCCGGTGCTTGCCCGCCCCAGGAAGCCTCCACGGCCCAGGCCTGAGGCTGGGGAGGGGGCTGTGGCTGCGGCTGTCCTGGTGTGTGGGAAACAGCCTATCGTAGTACTGTGTGCCCAGGACCTCAAGCTTAGGATCTCTGGGTTGGGCTTCCACTGTGACCTTGGGCGAACTGCGGCTGGCTCCCTGACCTGGCTGCTTGGGCTGCTAAGGACAGTAAAGTCATGGCCCTTGCACAGGAGCTGGAGCATCGTGGCCTTATTATGAGGGGGACTTTGTAGAAACTTGGCTTTGCTGATTTTTTTGTTTCTGTTTTTGTTTTTGTTTTGCCCCTTTTAAGCAGAAAGCTTAGTCTTAGTGCCCTGGTTTATTTGGCCCCAGAGAGACTGAGCCAGGCTTTGCTGTGCTTTGGGAATGGATCGGGGTTGTTTATTAACCGTGACCACCAACCGTGGTCTTCACCAAGGGCTGGGATGTGCAGCTGCCAGATTTAGCAAATAAAAATACAGAACACCCAGTTAAATTTGTATTTCAGATGAACAACAAAATAATTTTTAAAAATAACTGTTATCTAAGCCAGGCCTGGTGGCACACGCCTGTAATCCCAGCACTGAGGAAGCTGAGGCAGGAGGACCACTGGTGAGTTTGAGGCCAGCCTGGGCTACATAGCGGGACCCTATTTCAGAGAGAGAGAAAGGAGGAAAGAAAGAAAATGTTACTGCTAGAAGTGTAACTTAGTGGTAGAACACATGCTGAGACATACAAGGCCCTGGGTTCGATCCCCACCAAAAAAGAAAAAAGGTTTCTTAGGATGAGTATATTCCATGTCATATTTGGGACATACTTCTACCACTTACCTGAGGTGCCCATGTGACCAGGTGACTGAGTGGTCAGAGGTGAGTGGGGTGTCAGATAGCCCCATTGCCCGTAAGATGAGGGTGTCATTTCTTCTGAGTCCCGGGGACCCCTGAACACCCCCCCTGCCAGCTCTGCCTGCCCCGTCCACACAGAAGAGGCCAGCAGTGGCCTGTTTGTCACTGCCAGCAGCCTCTCCTGTCCTCTTTGTGAGGTGTCCTGGAAGAGCAGGCTGAGAGAGTGGGTGGCGGAAGATGGCTGAAGGAAACAAAATGGTGGGTCCCTGTCAGAGAGACTGGGTCGGGGTCTGCGGCCTGGGGTGGGTAGACAAGGGGTAGCACTGGTGGGAGATGGAACTGGAGGTTTGAACTCACTTTGCACCCTCTGGGGTTTGTCACAAGTCTTTCCCTGCAAGGCGCCTGCAGGTGAGGTGGACCTAGTTAGGATGAGGCCGACCATAGCCCAGCCTCCTGACACCTCAGGGACCAGCCCTGGGCAGTGAATACAAACAGAGGGGCTCGGCATACTCTCTGAAGCAGCAGGGACATGGGCAACCCCAAGATGGTCTCCTTGTTTAGCTCTGGACCTGGCATATCCAGGATGGGTCCTTGTCGTTTCTATAGGAGCCCGTGCCAGGGAAGGATGTTGGGGAGCATATCCTACATCTGGGACCTCATTTCATGCCTTTGTCCCAGAAGCCAGGTCTGATGGGAGGAAAGAGGTCCTGTGGCCACACTGGTGGCTGGGTCCATCGAGGCAGGGAGGCTCGGTGGTGGCGAATGCCAGCCCAGGGCCTACAGGTGGCGAGGGGAGTGGGGTAAGAGGGAGCTGTCTCTGGGCTGTCTGGAGCAGGCTCCCTGGAGCACGTGGCCCAGGTCATGTTTTTAAGATAGCCAGAAATCTGTCTGGGTTTTTATATGGAGTCTGTTTGGGCTTTTTTTTTTTTCCCGTTTGGCAGTTGATTCACTTTGTTAAAAGTACCAAGCAATGGGCTGGGGATTTAGCTCAGTGGTTAGAGTGCTTGCCTTCCAAGCACAAGGATCTGAGTTTGATCCCCAGCACCAAAAACAAAACAAAAAACAAAAACAAACAAAAAAAGTACCATGCGGGCCAAAGCAAACATGCCTTGTGGCCATTGTCTGTCACGCTAGCTGTAAGATGACAGCAGCTTTGGACCTCCCCAGGGATGGCCGGGTGTTCTGGGCAGGTGGCTTTGGGCAGTCATGGGAAACCTCAGCCGTGCCTGACTGCCACGTCTGGGAGTCCAAGGTTGTATCCTTTCTTTCTCTTTGGTCCTGGAGATTGAACCCAGGGCCTTTGCACTGAGCTATATCCCGAGCCCTTTCTCATTTTTATATTTGGAGACAGAGTCCTGGGAGGTGGCCTAGGCGGGGCTCAAACTTGCGACCCTCCTGCTCAGCCTCCCCCGGGCTGGGCTGTACGTTGGATACTCCACCTCTGCCCCGAAGCCCCTCAGTGTTCACTGCTAGGGATGCTTTTCTCCAGAGTGATCTGGGAACTTGGCAGAGGGGTCCAGCAGGGCTGAGGGAGCCTTGAGGTCGTGCCCTGCTGTGCCCAGGATCCCGCAGGGAGGACGGCAGCCCTGACATTCATCTCGGCGCACTGTTGCCTGCGTTATGAGTCACTTTGAACCTTGTGTGTGTTGGTTTGCTGGGCCCAGGCGAGGAGGCTATGGGCAGCTTTGGACGTTTGCACGGGTTCTGGCGATTTGGCGGCACTGTCTGGCATCTGTTACTCAGGGAGGACCTGAAGTGTTCACAGGCAACAGAAGAGCAGAAGCTGGGTCTGAAATCCCAGTACTCGGGAGGCTGAGGCACGAGGATCCCTGTGAGTTTGAGGCCAGCCTGGGCTACACAGCAAGACCCTGTCTCAAACAAAGAAAAGAAAGGGGGACCGGGATAGGGGCCTGACAGCTGCTTCACAAAGCAGACCAGCACTGGGGCTTTGGAGAGAGTGGGTTCCCTCCCTGTGCCTCAGTTTCTTTATCTATCAAGTGGGGACAGTGTTGTTTCCCACCACACAGATATGGAGAGATCAGAGCAGCTGTCCAGTGCTTGGCGTGCTAGAAATGTCACTAGTGACCTAGCAGAGCTGGCCCCCTGCTCCTGCTGGCAGTGTGTGTGTGTGTGTGTGTGTGTGCGCGCGCGCGTGCGTGTGTGTGCGCGCGTGCGTGTGTGTGTGTGTGTGTTTCCCAAGGGAGCAGGGCTTAGACTGGGGGCACCTGTGGTCTTGGTCCACTGGTTTGGGGAGCATTTGGGCCCCAGCAGCCCCCAGAGTGTGGCCAGTAGTCCATGAAGGCCATGCACTCATGCAGGGAGACTCAAGGGCAAGTTTGGGTTCAGAGGCCAAAACAAGTGTCAGGTAGCTAGGTGCAGTGGTGCATGCTTGTCATCCTAGCTATGCAGGAGGCCGAGGCAGGAGGATTGCAAGTTCAAGGCCAGCCTGGTGACCTAGCAAGACCCTATCTCAAAATAAAATGTCTCAAAATACCCAAGGGCTGTGGGTATAGCTCAGTGGCAGAGCACTTGCCTAGCGTGCGTGAGACTGGGGTCTGGTGTCTAGCACAGACAGGAAAGCGCCAGGCAGCCGAGGGACAGAGGCCCTCAAGACACTCCTCAGTCTTGGTTCCAGTGCAGTGTTGTTACTGGAATTGCTGAGGGGTCCTGGCAGCTCTGCTGCCTGTGCCGGGCGTGCGTGTGGCTGTGACATCCCACGGGGGTCCCTTGAATCAGCCAAGTTCCTGCTGGGCCACCAGTGGGTCCTGAGTGACCTTGGGGTTCAGACCCCAGCTCTGCCCCTGGGAGCCCCAAGCTAACCCCCAGTCCGGGAGGCTCGTGGGTGGGGGCGATCACCTGGAACACGGTGGCGCTTGGTGGCAGGGTGTGACTGGCCTCTCTCCTGAAACTGGCCGTCCCACTTCCTCCTTCCCAGCCGAGCCTGGACGCTGTCCCTTAGGAGTTGGGGGGGCAGGCTCTGCGTGCCCTGGGGATGCCCCTCCGGCGGGGGGAAGGTAGGATCTATCCCTCCTGGGGGGGGGCGAGCAGGCTCTGGCCCGGTGCCCCAGTCATGGGCCCCTCTCGTCCTCGGCAGGGAGAAGAAGTGGGTCACCGTTGGCGACACGTCCCTCCGAATCTACAAGTGGGTCCCTGTGACGGAGCCGAAGGTTGACGAGGTGAGTATGAGGACCTGGTCCCCTGAGGTGAGGCTGTGGGAGAGGGCCGTCCCCCGCAACGGAGGCTACCTGGCAAGCACAGGACCAGCCCTGGGCCTGTCCCCTGCCCCCGCATACTCTTGTCCCAGAGGGGCCCTCAGAGAGGCAGGTGGTGTCCCCGTGAGCTCTGTCTTCCGCGGTGGCAGGCCGCATGGACCCACTTCGATACAGGGCTGCCCGACACCACGGTGTCCACAGCCAGGTGACCATCCCCATGGCTGTGGCTCGTGCTGGCCATCTGCCAGCCTGCGTCGGCGGATCACATGATCCTGTGCGCGTCTCCTGCCGAGCGAGCCCTCGGAGCCCCAGGGCCACACGGCGAGTCTGCAGCTGAGACTCGCACGCAGGTCTGCCCGACTCCCAACCGCGCGTTCTCTCTGCGCCCGGTGGCAACAGTGGCTGCAGGAGAGAGCGATCGGGGTGCGGGGTGCCCGGGCCACCCGAGGGACTCCGGGAGGGTTGGGGGGGCGGGCTGACTGCGACCACCAGAGGGCGCCGGCGGAGCGGCGCTGGGTGCCCGGGGCGCCCCCCGGCCGTCACGGCCCGCACCCGGCTCAGCCGCGCCTGCTCCTTGCAGCCGGGCTCGGGCGCGTGCCGTCCGCCCGGTCCCGGCCGGGCTGCAGGAGCCGTCTGTGACCCGGCGGGACGCACGGGAGGACCCGCGACCTCGCCAGGTGCTGCGGAGAGCGGCCGTCCCCAGGGCCGGGGCCGCTGCTCTCGGGGAATTTCTCAACTCGCGGCGCTGCAGGCGGCGGGCCGGAGCCCGGTGGGAGGAGGCGCGAGGCGCGCGGCTCCCTCCCGGCCCAGCCTGCGGATCGCTCGGTGTCTCTTCCCTCCAGGGCCGCGGTCCCGCCCTGCTGAGCCGGAATCTCTGAAGGTCCGGACCAGAAACCTGCATTGTGGAAAAATGGCTTTATATTGTTTTTTAAAAACACCCAGTTATAAACTGGGGATGGTAATGGATGCCTGTCATCGCAGCACTTGGGAGGCTGAGGCGGGAAGATTGCTGCGAATTCAAGGCCAGCCTGAACTACGTAGCCAGGCCCTGTCTCAAACAAATGAAACCTCCCAAAACAAATACCCAATTGCTGTTATGGTTACACAATTTTTCGTTTTTGCTTTAGAACTGAAGTTTTCATTTTTTTTTAAACAAATAAGGCATGTTTCAAAATTCACATGTGCCAGGTGTGGTGGCACACGCCTGTAATCCAAGCACTTGAGAGGCCGAGGCAGGAGAATTGCCATGGTTCAAGGCCAGCCTGAACTACATAGGGTTTTTTTAAGACCCTGTCTCAAAAAAAAAAAAAAATTCACGTTACTTTGAGAACAGTTGCAGTTTGTTGCTTTGTGTCATTTGGTTTTGTTTTGTTTTGGTATTGGGTATTGATCCCAGGGTCGCTCTACCATTGAGCCATTGAGCTACAGCCCAGCCTTCTCTTTATTTTGTTTTGAGACAGGGTTTTACCAAGTTGCCAGGGTGGCCTTGAGCTTGCACTCCTCCTGCCTCAGCCTTCCAGTAGCTGGGATTACAGGCATGTGGCACTGCACCTAGCAAAACAGTTTTTAATTAAGACGATTCCCATATCATGAAATTCATTTTTTTTTTTTTTAGTTTCTCAGCATTGGGGATTGAACACAGGGCCACATATGTGAGGCTGGTACTCTACCCTGAGCCCAGAATGCACTGTTTTGTGTGACACTGGGGCTTGACCCAGGGTCTTTGTGCTAAACTACATTCCCATCCTTTTTTATTTTTTATTTTGAGACAGGGTCTCACTAAATCACTGAGCTGAACGTTGCAATCCTTTTGCCTCAATTTCCCAAAGTGCTGGGACTGCAGACGTGCACTGTCATGCCTGGTTCAGAATTCACTCTTTCAAAGGGTGTGATTCATGCCGGGTCTGGAGGTGCATGCTTGTAATTCTAGCACTCGGGAGGCTGAGGCAGGAGGATCGCCATGAGTTCAAGGCTAGCCTGGGCTATGTAGAGAGACCTTGTCTCAAAAAACAAACAAACAAAAAAGTATATAATTCAGTGTTAGTATATCCATGGTTGTATAACCATCACCATTATAATTCCAGAACATTTCTATTTCCCCAAAATCAAAATGCAAAGAAGCCCACTATACAGTTCAATTAATATATGCCTATATGACAATAATTACAGGTTTGTGGTTTTTTTTTTTGAGGTAAGGTTTCCCTGTATAGTTCAGGCTGGCCTTGAACTCAGTATGTAGCCCAGGCTGGCCTCAAACTTGCAGCAATCCTTCTGCCTCAGCCTCTGAAATGGTGGGATTACAGGTGTGTGCCGCCGCCCCCTGCTAATAATTATAATTTTAAAAAATAATAATGAGAAAGCAAGCAGACAAGCTGGGGATGATATCACCTGCCTGTAATCCCAGCTACTCAGGAAGCTGAGGCAGGATGATCCCAAGTTCAAGCCCAGCCTGGGCAATTTAGCAAGACCTTGTCTCAAAATAAAATTTGAAAAGGACTAGAATATAGCTCAGTTGTAGACTGCTTGCTTAGCATGTGAAGGTCCTGGGTTCAATCCCTAGTGCTGCAAAAAAAAAAAAAAAAAAGAAGAAGAAAAGTGTTGAAAAAAAAAAAAAGAAAAAGTGTTGCCCATTGGCCACCAGTCCCCGCGTCCCACTGCCGCCCATCTCCGCTGTGTCTCCATCTTTTCTTACGCCTGCGTACTCTTTCCATGTTCGCCTCTTGCCACAGATCTTTTAATAAATCTGCCCTCATCCCTTATGCCGCTACCCCAGTCCTCTTCCCTGGAGGCCATGAGTGCTCCCAGTCTGTCTTATCCTTGCAGAGGGCGCAGCACTGACAGACACGCGTGCAAATCCACGCTTGCTCCCCCTTGTGTCAGTGGCGATGCTCACCTGTTCTGCACCTTTTTTAAAAATACAATTTAGGGGCTGAGGAGTTAGCGCAGTGGTTAGAGTGCTTGCCTAGCAAGTGCAAGGCCCTGAGTTCGATCCCCAGCACCAAAAAAATAAATAAGTAAATGAATACATCTTAGAGATACTGAAATTTATTCTAGGGGTCCTGGGGATTGAACCCAGGGCCATCACACCGGGCTACATCCCTGGCCCTTTTCGTTTTGAGATAGAGTCTTGCTAAATTGCGCAGGCTGAACTCGAACTTGCAAGCCTCCTGCCTCAGCCTTCCAGAGTGCTGGGATTATAGGTGTGTGCACCATGGCTGGCTATATGTTAATATTTTTGTGGATCGTATTGGTTAAGTGAAGATCTGCCAAGCTCTATCTATAACTGTTACTGTGTATTACATTGAATAAGCATCATAATTTATTTAATTGGTTTCTTATCTCTAGACACAGCTATGTGGATTCCAACACAATTCTATTCCCACAGTGAAAAATGGAGGCTTGAGTTGCTTGGTGGCAGAGGACTTGCCAAGTATGTGCAAAGCCCTGGGTTCTAGCCCCAGCTCTTTAAAAATGAAAAAACGGGCTGAGTGTGGTGGCACATACCTGTTATCCCAGCACTCGGGAGGCTGAGGCAAGAGGATCGCTGGAAGTTCAAGGCCAGTCTGAATTGCATAGTGAGGCCCTGTCTCAAAAAGACAAAAAGAAATAAAATGGCATCTGAGCAGCATGCCCTGTGTGCCCTCCTCTCTGGACTTTCCCTGTTTCCCAGCGCTTTCAGAAAGGTGGCCCTGGTGTCCTAGGGTCTCTGGAAATGAGCGACCTCTGTATCGTTCACCTGGCATCATCACCTTGTACCTTCTCTGGTGGGCAGTGCCCTGGCCGCCCCTGGCTGCTGCCTGGAGCAGGAGGCCCCCCACCAGCCGGGGCTCCCCAGGAGCACTGCCCCCCACATGGCAGGTGCCTCCCGGGCGCTGATGTAGTGGAATCTCTGCCCCACTGCCAGGCACACAGGTGCACACACACTTTAGTGACTTGGTTTCCCCTTCGTTTCCCCTCCAGAAAAACAAGAATAAGAAGAAGGGCAAGGATGAGAAGTGTGGTTCGGAGGTGACCACGCCGGAGAACAGCTCCTCCCCAGGGATGATGGACATGCATGGTGAGTACCCTCCCAGCAGGTTGGTTTGCATTCCCGGCTGGGCGGGCGGGCTGGGCAGGCCAAGGAGGAGGGCGCGGCTCCTTCCCCGGCGCCAGCACCACACCGGGAGATGCCCAGGGAGCCAGAGGTGGAGCAGGGAGACTCTGAGCAGGGCATGGTGGTGCACTCCCAGCATTAGGAGGCTGAGACAGGAGGATTGCTGTGAGTGCAAGGCCAGCCTGAGCTACATAGCGAGACCCTTTCTTTTGAGATAAACAAACCAAAGATCCTTTCCTCACTCAGTGACAAACCTTGCAGGATGTGTTTCTAGCAGCCCATGTTCCCAGGAGGATTCTGGGGTGGACGTTTCTTTGTCCCGCCTGGCCTGGACTGGCCTGCTGTGTAAGTGGCCATGGTTTCCATTTTGCTTCCCCACTGGGGCCCCAGTGATGTCTTGGTGGTCAACCGCAGGACCCTGGTGCTCCGCTGTCCCGCGACAGCCTGACTTCCTTTCCAGTTTCCGAGGTTATAACTTGGTCCCTCTAGCACAGCAGGGTGGAGGTGACTTGGCCATCTCTTGGCGTTTCCTTCTTCCTGGGGATTGTTTCTCTTTTCACTGAGTCGTGAGGAAAGCTCAGGCCTGATTGTGCGTTCCGGCTGTGTGTGGTGTTCACCAACCCCGCCCTTCTCCCAGCCGGGTCAGGACAGAGTGCTCTCGGCCAGTCCCAGCGGGCCACCCCTGTCTCCTCCTGGTGGTCCCGACCCTCTGCCATTTCACAGAGGTTTGAACTGGCATTTGTATGAAATGGAGTTGGCTTTTTTTTTTCTTGGTACTGGCAATTGAACCCAGCGCTTTTGCACTGAGCGACATTCCCAGCCCATTTTATTTTTTATTTCGAGACAGGGTCTTGCTAAGTTCCCCAGGCAGGACTTGAGCTTCTGATCCTCCTGCCTCAGCCTCCCAGAGTGCTGAGATTATAGGCGTGTGCTTCCGTAGCCCAGGCTGGCCTCAAATGCTCAGTCCTCCTGCCTCATCTTCCCAATCACTGGGATTACATGGAGGCATGTGCCACAAAACCCACCCTGCATTACCCTTGGTGTCAGTCAGCTTTCCATTCCTGTAACAAAATCCCTGAGACAATGAACTTAAAAAGGGGCAAGGTTGGTTTTGGCTCACGGTTTCAGAGGCTTCAGTCCCTGGGTTGCAGTGAGGCAGCTTGGCATGGCAGGAACACCCCTCGCCTCTTGGTCAGGATTCAGAAAAACAAAAAGGAAGAGAAAAGTGCTGGAGCGCCTAGTCCCCATCAAGGCCCCCGCAATGGCCTGGAGTCTTCCCAGGCCCTGCTCTTTAAAGTGTCCACTATGTCCCAAAAATACCATGCCAGGATGTAGCTTTTTAGTATATGTGCTGCCAAAGCGAGCACAGGAGGATGTAGCTTTTAATATGTGACCAACCTTTGAGAGGATGTTTAAGATCCAAACTACAGAAGCTAGGTGTGGTGGTGAACGCCTGTAATCCCAGCATTGGGGACACACATGCACTCACGCACGCACGCACGCGCACGTGGCCCCTTGCTATCCACACCATTGTAGGGACGACTCATTTTCTGGCCCTCTGAGCTGGGGTGTGACGTGCCCTGGCTTGCCCCAGAGCCCCCAGGAAAGATGTTTGAGAGCAGGAGTCCAGTGTCCCACCTGGACTCTCCAAGGACCTCCCCGGCCATGTGATCCTGGGCTGCAAATTTGGCCTCTAGCCTTTGGATTTGTTGGTTTTCATCTAGAAAACCCAGCTGACAAGACCCACTTGAAGAAGTCACTGTGGGGGATTAAGCGAGATAATCCCCTGAAGCTCGGGTGCATTAACCGTGCTGGTTTATGAAGCTATCACTGCATGCCAGGCATCCTGCCGAGCCTGGTCCAAGCCTTCCCTCATTTGTGTCTGGTATCAATCCCATTGTACAGATGGAGAAAGCGAGGCAGGGTGCAGTGGAATAACTTGCCTGAGTAGGAAGTTCATGACTTACGGTCCCAGTGCTGGTGGTTGAGCTCCTTCCAAGGCAGAACCTGGGCCTGTAGCCTGGGCAAGTGCTCTAGCCCCAAGCCACATCCTCAGCCCTGTTTTTAGATTTTTATTTTGAGAGTAGGTCTTGCTAAATTGGCCCAGGCTGGGCTCAAATCTGAGAACTTCCTGCTTCAGCGTCCTGAGAAGCTGGGATTGCAGGTATCACCCTCAGACCCCGTGCGCTGGGCTCCTTCGTCAGTAGGTGGAGCAGGAGCTGTTAGGTGTGAGGGTGCTGTGCGCATGTCCTAGGCTAGGCTCCGCAGCTGGCTGCTCATGCGTTAGTGCAGCCGTCGCTGGTGAGTGTGGCCTTGCACTTGTGAGTGCATCTGGGTGAAGGCAGCACAAAATTCACAAAAGGGTGCTTCTGAGTGTCCAGAGGATGCGGAGGACAAGAAGCCGTTTCCCCAGCGGGGCTGTGTGACTGCCAGGCACCTCCTTGGCAGGCCTCAGTGGAGAGATAGGTGGGGGCTGGAGATTAAATAAAATGACCAGGTGCCGGTAGACCCAGCTATTCTGGAGGCTGAAGCAGGAAGATTGCTTGAGTGCAAGTGTTCAAGGCTGGCCTGAGCAACAGAGTGAGATCTCAGCTCAAAAGAGAACAAGTGACAAAGTGCTTTTGCCTGGTGCCTGGCACACAGTGGTTGCAGGACTGCCGCTGGGGTCTCTCTGTGTCCCCCTTCTCTCTCTCTCTCTTTCACAAAAATGACTTCAGTCCCAGGGGCAGCATGGCCCAGAAAGGCAGCAGCAGGTTATGGCGCTATTTTTGGAATCACTATTTGGGTATCTGCATTTAAAATGATTCTCTGGGGCTGGGGGAAGGCTCAGCGGCAGAGTCCCAAGGTCCCATGTTCTGCCCTCAGCACTGTAAAACAGCAGAAGACGAACACAATGACTCCGAGCTGAGCCCTAATGCAGTCAGTTGGGAGACTGAGGCAGGAGGGTCACCAAAATCTCAAGGCCAGCCTGAACTACATAGTGAGAGCCTGTCTCAAAAAATCAGAAAGAGCCTGGGGATTTAGCTCAGCGGTTAGAGTGCCTGCCTAGCAAGTGCAAGGCCCTGAGTTCGATCCCTGGCACAAAAAATAATTAAAAAAAAAGAAAAAGAAGAAAAGAAACAAAACACCTGTCTGTGTCCATGAAGGGAGTGTGCCTGGCCCGCAGCCGTGGAGCCCTGCCGGTTACCTCTCCTCCCTTGCTTTTAGATTGTGAAAAGCGTCACTGTAGGGAACAGTGGAGAAAGCAGATGAGGACTTCCACAGCCCCCGCCTTGGTTGTCACCAGCACTAGGCCATATTTGCTGCGTGTATTTTTTTAATGTGTTAAATTTTTAATTGACATATAATTTACATAAAACACACCGCTCCAAGTGTGAAGTTCTGGGAGCTCTGACGGCTGTCTGCAGCCTGTGACATTTCCTGTACGCGCCTGCACCACTTCTAATGCTCACCCAGCATTCCTAGCTGCTCGGAAACCCAGACCAGGTTCCCACACCCCGGTCATCCTGGGATGTGCTACCGCAGGCACCTTGCACAGGAGCCAGGGCACTTCCAGACTTTGGAGTCATACAGTCTCCTGTGTTTCTTACGTTTGTTTTTTGAGGCAGGATCTCGCCATGTAGCCCTGGCTGGCCTTGAATTTGAGGCAATCCTCCTGCCTTGGCCTCCCCTGTGTTGGGATGATGGTGTGCGCTGCCTCACCTGCTCTCTCACTCCTTTAGTCTGTCCTGCCGCTCTCTGGTGGTGTTGGGGTTGGAACCCGGGCCTTACTCCTGCGAGGCCAGCGCTCCACCACCAAGCTGCACCGCAGCCTTCGCATCCAGTGACGCGGCCTCGGTGAGACTGGCCTATGTCCTGTGGCCTGTGCTGCCTCCCGTTGCTACCTTGTCCCTCTCCGTTTTCTTCTGTATCTAGAGGCTGGACGAAGCCCGATGGGATGTCTCGGCAGTGCCGTGTCGTGGACCAGGCCATGTCCTGCTTGCCCGCAAGGACCCGGCTCAGGCCGAGGGTGTTCAGTGCACCTGGCTTCCCCAGCCGGTAGCCTGTGGGTGTCCCCAGCCCCTCTCCCTGGCGGCCGCAGGTGTCATCCTGTGCTTCTGTCCCCACGCAGATGACAACAGCAACCAGAGCTCCATAGCTGATGCCTCCCCCATCAAACAGGAGAACAGCAGCAATTCCAGCCCTGCCCCGGAGCCCAGCGTGGCCCTGCCCGGTGACAGCTGCGACGCCAAGGCGGATGAGGTGCAGGCCGACGGCAAGGAGCACCCGGGGGCCGAAGGTACAGGGTCTGGCGGGGACGGGGATGTGAAGAGGCCGCAGAGGGAAGCTGATGCCTGGAGCTACATTCTCATGGGTCCATTAAAAATCAGCCAGCCTTGTATTTGGAAACTAAGTATGGACAGCATTACAAGGTAGGAAAGGGAAATGAGGACCAGGGTTGGTGGCACACGCCTGTAGTCCCAGTACTCGTGAGGCTGAAGCAGGAGGATTGTAAATTCAAGCCCAGCCTGGGCAACTAAAGGAGCTAGTGAGACTCTGTTTTAGGAAACATAAAAATAAAAAAGGGCTGGGGCCGTAGCTCAGTGCTAAGGCCCTGGGTTCAATCCCCAGTACCTAAATAAGTAAATGAAATAAATGAAAGAGCAATGTCATATGCTCCCGTATGTTTACTAGGTAAATTTGAGGTTTCTTTGGTGGGGGGGGGCTTTTTTTTGCTGTTGTTTGTTTTTGTTTTTGGCACCGGGGATCGAACTCAGGCCCTTGTGCTTGCTAGGCAAGCGCTTTACCTGCTGAGCTGTCCCCAGCCCATGTTGTTTTTGTTTTTGCTTTGTCTGTAAACATTTTTTTCTGGGACCATTGGAAAGTAGGTCATCAACCTCAGGACATTTCAGCCCCACTCCAGCATCCCTCTTTATAAAACAGGGACTTTGCTTTATGTGATCCCATACCTGCCGCTGCACCCACGGCCGTGAACAGCCACCTGTGGTCTGCTGTGCCCTGTGAGGGTCTAGGCGAGCACATCGCTGGGTGGTGCCGGGGTGGGCTGGCTGCAGGCAGCTCTGGGGTCATACTATATTTAGCCAGGAATTTTTTTTTTAAAAATTGAATGTGGGGGCTGGGGATTTAGCTCAGTGATTAGAGTGCTTGCCTTATAAGCACAAGGGCCTGAGTTCGATCCCCAGCACCAGAAAAAAAAAAAAATTGAATGTGATCTCAAAATTTTAAAATTAAATAATTTTACTTAAAATCAATAGCTGGGGGGGCAGGGATTTAGCTCAGTGGTTAGAGTGCTTGCCTTGCAAGCATGAGGCCCTGAGTTCGATTCCCGGTACCAAAAAAAAAAAAAAAAAAAGAAAGAAAAACTCAATAGCTGGCGGTGGTGGAGCACATCTGTAATTCCAGCACTCTAGGAGGCTGAAGCAGGAGGATCACAAGTTCAAGCCCAGCTTGGGCAATTTAGAGA